>CABHPQ010160081.1:0-11760 GCA_902168405.1 Peromyscus aztecus
CAAAACCAAAACCAACAAATAAGATTAAACAAACCTCTGCCCAATTTCTTTGCTTTCGTTCTTCTTATTCTCTTTTTTTAATCAGGAGCTTCAAGTTTACTATTTTTTTTAAAAATAATATTTTAATTTATTCTTTGGAGACTTCATATAGATGCATTATGTCTTGGTCATATCCAGTCTCCACTTCCCACTTCAACTCGGTCCAGCCTCCCCAGCGCACCTCCCTTCTAACTTCATGTCCTCTTTTTTTTCTTTTAATTCTCTCATATTTTACATCCTAACTAGTTTCCCCTCTTTTTCCCTCCCCCTAGTCTCCCTCCCCACCCCCTCCTTTCCCTCATCCACAACCCCCCTCTCTCCCCTCAGAGAAGAGCAAGTCTCCCAGTGACAACCAGACACGACATAGCAAGCAACAATAAGACACCCATCAAGGCTGGAGGAGGCAACCCGGCAGGAGAAAAGGGGTCCCACAAGCAGGCAAAAGAGTCAGCGACCACCATCACTCCCACTGTTAGGAATCCCAGGAGGACACCAAGCTACTCAGCCATAACGTATAAGCAGAGGAACTAGGTCAGACCCCTACAGACTCCCTGATCTCTGCGAACTCCCAAGAGTCCCAGTCAGCTGATTCTGTGGGCTATGTTCTCTTGGTGTCCCTGACCCCTCTGGCTCCTCTGATCCTTACTCCCCTCCTCTGCAGGATTCCTGGAGCTCCGCCTAATGCTTGGCTGTGGGACTCTGTATCTGCTCCCCTCAGTTGCGGGATGGAGTCTCTCTGGTCTCTTTGATGATTACTCTGCTAGGCTCCAGCTCCAGAACACCCTGAATGCAGGACAAGCTGTAGGTCAAAGGTTATGTGGCTGGGTTGGTGACCCAATCCTCCAGGTGAGGACTTGTCTGATCACAGAAGATGACAGGTTTGGGCTCTCTGTCCCCCATTACTAGGAGTCTTTGCTAGGGTTACTCTCTTAGATTCCATGGAGTTTCCATTGCACGAGGTTTCCACCTTGGCTCCCCTCCCTGAAATGCCTCCCAGTTCCCATGCACTAGGGGGTGGTGTTGAGAACAGGAGGAGTCAGGTGAGGAGGGAGAAAATACTGGGAGAAACAGCTTCCTATTCTTTTTTCCTCTTTTCTTTATTTCTTTCTTTCCTCCTTCTATTCCTCTTCCTCCCTTTCTTCCCTCTCCCTCTCTCCTCCTTCCTACCTCCCTCCTTCTTTCCTTCCTTCTTCCTTCTTTCCTTCCTTCTTCCTTCTTTCCTTCCTTCCTTCCTTGTTCCTTTCCTTCCTTGTTCCTTTCCTTCCTTCTTTTCTTTACTTTTTTCTTCCTTCCCTCCCTTCCTCCTTTCCTTCCTTCCTCCTTCCTTCCTCCTTCCTTCCTTCCTTCCTTCCTTCCTTCCTTCCTTCCTTCCTTCCTTTCCCACTTCCTTTCTGTTGTAAGTGGTGAGACTATAAAATTTGGATTAGGTTTAATTGACCCAGCAGTTTGGGGCTTATGCATACTGGTTATTGTTAATTTATATCATTCACCCCCCGAAACTGAGAGAACCTCTATGTGTATAATTAGAAACAAAATTTTTTAAAGGCTTCCTAAATCCCTGATGTATCTTCTCATTTCCAGAAGCATAAGCCAGTGCCAGCTTAGAATGTGTCTACACCCAATTCCTGCTGGAAATCCAGTTCCCCTCTGTTGTTCTCTGCTTCACGGCAAGTCGACACCTATGATTCCCATGTCACAATCATACGCCATCTCCTCCCTCAGGTCCGCTTGGTTTGTTGATTATATGGTGACAGGGTGATCCATCATCCAGAAACTGCCTCGAGTACAAATGAGCGTGCAAGCCAAACTTTAACTTATTCAGTAGAGGTTTTCATAAAAGCTACAAAACCTGATTCTGAGTTTTAAAAAGATGTGAGGAAAGCTCTCAACAAGTCTACCTCCAAGGAGTTATGTGCTCTCACTAGCTGAATAAATGAAGAGAGATGGAGGCATTCCTAATTGTAACACATCCCAGGATAATCTGTCAAGTCCTGAGTGCTCAGACCCTGCCACCCACCTTCCTTGCCAGTGAAATCCCTGTAAAGTGGATAGGGTGATGTTATCGAAGACGGAAGTTCTACCACTCAGCTAAACCTTCCGAGAGTATTTTGGATAATCATCCCTAGACAGCGTGAAATGGTATTCGTGGTTTCTCTAAAATGTACCAGAGCAATCTTAGAATAAACAGGCCACACCTCTGAGACTGGCAATGTTTTGGCTGTTCCAGCCAACAAGGTTTGCCTGAGTGAAACTGTGAGGCCCCCACCATAGCAATCACATCTCCATGTTCTCCCTTGATGGTGACAGAAGGTGGAAGATCATAGAGAAATACCGAGGCACAGTCATGACCGCAGCTACTTAGTAACAGACCAGTGGGAGGACCCAGTGTTTTCAAGGTGGGGACCGCTGGCTTACTGAACGGAAGCTGTCACCAGGATGAGGAGGGATGCTTATCTGTCCATTTCTGGCACCTGCTTAGAGATGCCATGATTTTCTGCGGAGCCTTTCTTCAGGAGCACACAGCCCTGCTCTACACATCCTGGCTAGGGACCTAGAACTGCTGAACACATTCAGTGTGACTTTACCATCAAGATTCCACAGTGGGATTTTGTAGTTGTTTATTGAAGGAGTCATTGGCACATTTTATACCAAGCCTATTTTTTTTCAAACATGGCTTTAAATAACAAAAAGAAAAATACACATTTTAAACCATTTTTAGCAGCTTGGCCAACTACTCAGCTCTAGCCATGAGGGGATGTGATAAGAAAGAAAGAAAAAAAAAAGCTGCTTCAGGCATTTAGTGCTAGAAATTAAACTTTCTGTAGATTGGGTGGTTATACGACTCTCCCAGTACAATAACTAGATTTATTATTTGTCAATAAAATATCAAATAAAAGCCTACTCTCAAGATATGGCAGCTGCTGCATTTGGACTCTGGAATAGCGTGTACTCTCACCCTGTTGCTAATAATGCCTTCCCACCACTAAGAGGTACCCTAAAGTCCTGATCCTATATACTTTCAATGGAAAGAAAAATGATAATAAAAGAAGAGAATATATATATATATATATATATATTTCACAGACAAAGCAATGTGAGGCTAGGCAAATCACCCTTTGGTGGCATTGTAACATGTGAACTGGGAGTTGAAATCCTTTGTGATTAATAAAATCCAATTAATGCAGGTTTATGACTGCTAGAAGTAATGTAGGTATGAGGCAGCCACACAGGTGCTCCCCAGCCTCTAAAACTCTCCTAACTGGAATCCTCTGTTTCCCAGTCACTTATTCCCATCACATGCCTGGATAGAGGCCTGTGATAGGGAGAAGGCAGCTCCTTGATTTGTGCTGGAAATCCCTCCCCATGGAAAAGACATACTTCTTTCTTCCATTTGAAGACAGACGCTAAATGTGCAGGATCAGTAGCCTCCCTGGCAAAAGGACAGACATATTCTTTTTATTCTAGGACTTTCTTGAGCTGGGTATGGTGGTGCATGCCAGTAATCCTAGCAGATAAGAGGTAGACTAACGAAGATCAGGAGTTGGAGGCTAGCCTGAGCCATAGGAAACCTTGTATCAAAAGCAAACCAAACACAAAACAAAAACCAGAGACTCTCCTCCCTAAAGGAAAAAGATACAGCCTGTCTTTCACATATTTTAAGAGAGTAGCAATTAGGATCTTCACTCAAGCTTGTCTTACCTCTCCCGTGTTGTTCTGCTATTTAGAACATTGTTTAAAATTATTACCATTTTTAATTAGAAACTAGCTTTAGGCTTGAAATCCAGATTTTCTTTTCCAATATTGATCCACATAAATTCTCCCAAATTGAGAAGAATCAAAACAAATGTTGAGCGGCATAAGACGATGGTCAAGTGGATCCTCATTTTGCAAGGGGGAGGGAAGTCTTGGTTCTGTTTGCTTGTGGCAGTACTAACAATTAATTTAGGACGATGGTGTGACATGAAAATCAAAGTTCTTCTGATTGAATTTCAAGGACTCTTCTGTTTAACTAGTTTCAAGAGTCCTTTTTTGATCATAATAAAATTATTTGCCATATGGTTCCGACGCTTGTGATCCCCACTCAATGAGAGGATTATGCATGAGATAAAATGCCTACTGTAGCTGCAGCCAAGCACACAGCTGGCTCTGATAATGCCAACAAATGGCTTCATCTGTCTCAATGTCACGTAGGAGCTGGTGCGACGCGTGGCGGCCCGAGTACAATTAAAATCTACATCATCTGTGAGAAAGGTGATGGAGGTTCTGACATCAGAGCTGTGCCAGATTCATCCTTTTCCACAGGAACAGAAGAAACGTGTTGCCCCTTCACCCTGTCTCACTAATGATGCGCAGAGCACATCCCTTCCCGGGCACATTAAAGACACTAAATCAAGGGGCCTCTTGTTTAAAAGCTTCACCTTTATCTGACATTCCATAGCAAGATGTACAGTCCCTACACGTCAGCTGTGGGTCCTTTCTTCTTTTCCTGATGAGATCATGCCATTTATGTCCACCAGTAAAATACAAATAGAAAAGTTTATGATCCATATGGCCTCAAATTGTGGCAATATGCAGGAATTTCCTTGCTGTAGTTCCCCAATGTTCAACTGCACTAATAAAATCAGGTTGGAACACCCATTTGTTCCAGAAAGCCAAATTTTATCACTAAAACATCCATAACTCATAACAAGCGAGCTCAGTTCCATCTTACAGACAAGCTCTTGTTCCGAAGGTTTGAAGTAAAATGAAAAAAAAATTGGAGTTTATGCAGAAATGTTGCTGTTGCTGTTTTTGGACACATTATACTAGAAGCTACGTTTCAAATGTATTTTAATAGCATTCTCAATGGCTTTCTGTTGAAATTAAATATAATAAAATATAAATCTCAGAACAATGTTATTGAAAAATTAATTCTATAATTAATCCATCATTTATACCTCTTGCCTCTGTTCAGATATTATTGTTAAAAGGCAAAATTATAACGAGAAAACTGTGACCCAGGTCTACACAGTAACATGCAAGCCTTTCATGTAACTGCAGACTGCACGACACACAAGCCAGGGAAAATACCTGAGTAAGATTCTTCCAAAGTCCTCAATATAAAAGTATGCATGAATGGGTTTCTGCACATACCGTAATGCATGTATACACATACGCACATTTACATGAATATTTACATCTATGTAGTAAATACTCTATATTCTTCTGTGAGACAATAGATAATTTCTATCTTGTAGTTTTAATTTCTTAATATGTCTGTCATTGGGTACAAGACCTTGGGCAATGTAAGGCAGATAGCTGTCAGTAGTTATGAGCTGCTTTGGATCCTGACTTTGTCATGGTTTTCTTACATGATTGACGATCCATACTATGCACAGGTAAATTATGGTGAAGCCCCTTTTAATTTTTCTATTAATATGACAATTGGGCTTTGTTAAATTTATGAAAAATACACGAAAGGTAGTTTCTATTTTTGTTTTTTTCACCAAAATACAGATTTTGTCTTGATCATTCTAAACTAGTGGGTTTTCCACTTGACTGTACTTGAGGGACACTTTAGTAGTGTTTCTGAAAGTAAAGCCACATGTTATTTACTCACAGCATGCTGAAATGGAACATCCGCATGTGACCGTCCATACTTTCCAACTAAAAGTATTCTAAAGGTGTGACTTAAGAGCCATCTGAAATATCCAGCTCCATTAGAATAACTTTCTACTTTCAGTTATATGACAGAAAACACATATGAAGAAAGATCAGGGGCTTTTTTTTTCTATAGAAGCAGTGCAAAGCTCAGAAGTATTGAAGAGCTTGAAATAGATTAGAAATGAAACATAACAAATATTACATGGGCTCCTAAGCATGAGACCCTGAGTTTGATCCCTAACTCTGTAAAACAAAACCAAGCAAGAAAGCAAACAAATACAAAACCCATCACAAAACCAAAAAAAGTCCCACAGATAATATGGACAGACATGACATGTATCATAGACGATCTTTTAAATTTATAAATCAAGCTAGTTATGGTGGCACATGCTTTAACACCAGTACTTGGGAGGCAGAGGCAGGCACATTTCTGAATTCGAGGCCAACCTAATCAGAGTTCCAGGACATCCGGGGCTACAGAGAGAAACCCTGTCTTGAAAAAACTATTCTATATCCTTAAGGGTTAAATTAAATAATTCAAATAAACTTAATAAGTAAAGATGTATTTTAAAAGTGCTAAGTGTTGGGACCCAGAAGAAAAATAATCACTAGAGGAGGCTATTCTTGAAAGAGGAATTGTAACCTAGCTTCACTTGCCTGCTTACAGTATCCTAATTCACACACAAATCACACAGGCAACTGGAAGGTGATGGTATCTACGAATGATACAACTGTGGACTAGTGTTTCCCAGTCAAAGAAAACCTTTCTAAGGCACGTTGCGAAGTCCTGAAACCTATGTGTGTGGTCCCATTATGGGTGACCTATAATTGGAGGATCATTTTCTTGTGATCAGATTAGTCAAGGTAAGTGGATGGATACCAAAGAGACCTAATTCTGCTCTATTTCAGCTACTCATTAGCTCAGTGATTTGAATTAACCAACCTTCTCAACTCCAGTTTCTTGCCTACCAATTGCAGGGAAGTTAGCAGGAGTAGAATGGGAATAGCTTGGAATAATCTAACCCATTTCCTGGGACGTTCAAAAGTTTCAATAAAAGACTTCCTAATGATGAATCTATTAATAAACACAACTAAAAGAGAAATGACTGGCTAAACACTGGAATATGGAGTATAAACAGAATATTCTGTATGAGTAAGTTATGTATGAGAGTTCTGGCAACCCAAGCACAAGTATTCAGTGGGATGACCACTGGGGCTGGACATTTGCCTTCTTCCTATGCCTCAGAAACTAGACATCCTGAGTCATTACCAGAAAATACAAATGCACATTGCACAGAATGGACCTTTCAGAACCACTAGTTGTCCTAAGCTTCACAACTTTCCTTTCTCATTCACGACTGTCCCTAAAGAATGCTCAGAAAAGTGGCATCATCTCCCCTGTTGGTGGGATGGAAAAGTACTACTGATCCTTTCCTCTTACATTTCCATGCTGACTGCTGCTTTCTAACAGAATCTGGAAAGGGGATTTGCCTCTTAGAAACTGACTGTGTGGAATGCAGTCTAGCACAAGCCAAAGGGAATTTAAGAGCAATTGGAGACTCTGAGCCTGTGTCTAACAGCTGGGTGCTAGAACATGCTATGGGATGCCTAGCTATTGCTACTCCCGTCATGGCTAATGGGGCCATGAGAGGCTAGTGCATACATAGTGCCTCACAGAATGCGCAAACATGCTGGTATTACTGCAGGCCCATCAACTTGTACAGACTATTCCACATGCAAGATTGCCTTCTAAGGAGAACATTATCCTGATGCTGTCAACACCATGAGGTCAAGGTGCACATTCCTTTGGCTCAGCTTTGTATTCCTAGCTCCTAACTAAGTCTGAGACCTAGGTGTAATTGTCCAGTTAATTAATCAGTGAATGTAATAGTTCACTAGTTAAGAGACTGTACTTCAGGAGAAGGCATACATAGAATTACATTCTGACTCTGCCCTTTATCGATCACTACCTATTAACCTTATATGGGTTCAGTTTCTTATATGAGATGTATATTTCAAGATAAAATAGCAGTTGGGATGAATAAGTTAAGTATTTTATGCACGCAAGTGAATTCAATAAATGTTCTAAAGCAGGCTGAAAGAGAGAAGATGAGAGAAGGAAACAGAAGGCTATCTTCCTTCAGTTTAGAATTCAAATAAAATCATCTTTTAGGATTCATTATTCATTTCTGTAAGATACAAAAAGTATTAAACATTTTCTGAAGAACTCTCTAAACTTGAGAGTTTAGATCCTATCCTGATCCCCAAGCTGTAACACTTAAACTAAACCTTGAAATCGCCCAGCAGTGCCATCTCCCGATCTCGCAGCAAGGCAATCTCCCAGTACCTGGAAGAGGCAGGTATTAGTTGGACATTTTTCTGCCAGAATGCCACTTGTTACTAATCCTTCCTTTCAGTCATTCAAAGATAAAATTGACACAGTGAAGGTGTCTGAGCCAACTCTCTTCCAGATGAAATCGGTTCTGAAAGGTCATAATAAAATTAGTAAAGGCAGATGGGAAATGTGCTGCTCACAGCTGGGAGCCCCCCAAAGTGTGCACACTGGTGTAATTAGGACATCAGGAACTGCTCTTTCATCTCTCTTCCTTCTCCACATGCATTCTTTAATTCCCAGAGATACAATTATCCTGGTGGTTGAAATTCAATAGTGTACAATACAGATTGATGGTTAGAAAGACACCATTAGATTCTTCACCAATACAGAATTCTTTTTGTCGATGTGGGCTATCAATGAATAAACTTGAATAAAGTCTGAGCTGCTTGCCAATAACAAAGATTGTAAAACCTATCCTATTCCAACATTGCTATTAATATATCATTTTCTTAGCTCCTTCTACCAATGTCAAAGAGTAGAAAATATACGCTACATTTAAAAGGAGATAAAATGTTTTTAACTACCCTCCCCATGTTTTAGTTTCTTCCCTGACATTTGATTTGGATGCCATAATCCCAGACTTTCAAACATAAATGAATTTCAATGATTACTCAAGTGAATCCCCTTTAATTTAACCAGCATTTAGTGTTTTTTTAAGCTACTAATTTATAAGTACAGTTAAAAATATGTGTATCCTTTCTTTTGGTCTATGCAGTATAACCCATAATTTTATCAAATAAATAGTGGCAAAAAAAAAAAACTTCAAAGGGGTAGATTTTTGCTGAGCTCCATTCTCAGTAAAACCAAAACAGAATGTGAATTTCACATGTAACACTTCCTCTAACATGTTTACTTTTGAAAATTCGAGGCAAGGAGCCATATATAAAGTCACAGTGGGGCCACTTGTCATTGTTTGGAATAATGAGACTCATAGACAGCACTGAATAACTACTCTCTCCTGATTACTTTTTTCTTCCCTCCTGGGTAACTACAAATGAAACAAAAGTTTGAGTCTCTGAACAAGCTCCAAAAAACTTGAAGGCACTAATACTTTTTGATCACCTTCTTCCATTTCCATTTTTCATTTTGTGGGGCCCAGCTGTCTGCTTATAAGACTACAAAGATTTTGTCTAATACAGTATCCATGCTCCTGGTTCACCACTGACAGATTTGAAAAGGTTGTTGAAGACTGAATGCATATATGCAAATGTTTTGTTATTAAATGGAAACATTCCAAGAACTCAAATGATCCATGTGAAATTTTAATTATAACTTAACAGCTGCTTGAGCTAATTGAAGGATATCAGAAAGGTGATTTCCTTCTCATTGTAATTAAAGAGTTAAGCCTAATTTGCTGTTGTCAGAACAAGACTAAATACCAATCTGGTTTGCCTAATTATATTAAAAGGCAAACAGATAGCTCCTAGAAAGGGTAGATGCCATCCTAGACAACGACAACAGGTCCCCATTGTGTCTCCATCATGCCACTCCTATGGGGAGATGGGAAACGACCTTTAAGGAGAGTAGCAACTGTTCTCAGCTTCTGCTGTGAAGGTTACAACTGTCTCTTGCAGTATCATCTGTTCATATCCTTTGGTAGCCAATTTTACTTCCTAGACCATAGTTCCACTCCCAAGTGTTTACTCGGAGGATGCTCTGTGATATCTTTGCTTAATAGATAAGGAAAGAGAATCCAAGAGAGGGTCAGGCAATCTTCAATGCAAACTACTGGTCAGCGACAAAGCAGCTAGGCATTTGTTCACACCATTCTTTGTGCTTTGTATCTGACCATGGAGTATAACTTGTCCTGACTCCATTGGAGGGCAGTGATGGTGGAAACATCTGGACATCGCCAATTGCCTTGAAATGATTTGAGATGACATGGCTTTTTCTTCCAGAATATCTATAAATTTGCACTTTACATTTTTTTTTATTTCTTACAGGAGTGTTGTGGAAGAATGTCCTGCCTGAATAATATTATCCTTAAATGTTTAACTGGAATGGGGTAAAACATTTATCCATCAGATCATAGATTTCCAATACAATATAAGAAGAATTTAGTATCTACATTTAGGGTTCCATGGTGTTTATGACAGCCCCTACTAACTTTTGGGAAGACCTATTAGTATTAAAATAGGGTAGGGGACTCAGCTGCCTGGTAATCATGATGCTTTTTGGATAACTCAAGTTCCATTTACTTCCTAAATTCATTTTCTATGAGCCCATAGCATAATATAAATAATCCATGTCTGAATGTCTTGTTTCTATTTGCTTTGTAGGTAAATACATAAGGAGGCCAGTAGGAGATGGAGCTGGCTCATTTAATAATATTTCTTTCTCAGTAGACAGTCAGCTCCCTACCTCAGATGTAAATGTACATTGCAAGTGATCTACAGCTAAAGATAAAGAATCATTGTCAAACCAAACCACTGTGTGGCCCACATGTTTACCTCAGGCTCCTCTATCAGAGTGACAACTCATTTAGAAAAGTACCAGACATACACAGCTCACTGTTTTTAAGGTCTGACTCTCACTTCTTTTAATCTTAGTACAATATCATCTTGCTATTGCCTAATTGTATATATTTCACATCTATTCTAATTCAGTCTGTATAACCCTTTTTGTCTACAAACCAGTTCCCTAGTTAATATGATCCATGGTCCCTCTCTTATTTGTCTGCCTATATTTGTTAGCTTCCCATCACTTCAAAAAAATAACCCCAGATAATTAATTTATAAACAGAAATGTTTGCTTGAGCTCAATGGTGGAGTCTCCAGTATAAGATCAGGCACCCCCATTGCTTTGGGCTTCAAATGGCTATACATGATGACATTGAGGAGAGTGTTTAGCAAAGCTTTGAATACAAGCCTCCAATGTCCTGCAGAGTTCTCTCAAGACTCCATCTGCTAACTATTCACAATTCCTAATAGTTTGACCATAGTACATAGTCTGCAGCATACAGAACTTGGGGGGCAGTAAACATCCAAAGCATAGCACTAGTTAGAGACTTTCTCTCTCAAAGAATTCTCCTCTGCAATGCTGACATTAATGTTCATAAAGCATCACTTAGGTAATACTTTATTGCACGGAATTCTTTGAAATCAGTGTGCACATAAACCCCTTTTGCTGACATGAAAAGCCCCTATAACTAAACTGAAAATCTTGCGATGATTCTTAGATGAAGGAAATGGAAAACATTGCTGTTTTAAGCAGAAAAGATATTTATTAGGATTAATGGGTTAGTTTCAAAATTATTGGGGAATCAAGAGAAACTGGCTCAGAAATAAGCAAGAGAAGAGAAGCTGGGCAGCCCAATCCATAACCACTTCACAGCTTTCAGCCACACTGAAGAAGATCTTGCTGCCTCCATCACCAAATAGCAGATGCCACCTCTCTGACACTACTGGGTCTCAACTCTAGTGTATCAGGACCACTGAGTGGATTTGGATGCCCCTGCTGCCAAGATTGAGGGTTCAGTAAAATGTCAGCTAGGTTTGGATTTCAAGAGCCAAGTCAATCTCCCTGGCTGAGCAAAAGTCTATGGCCTATCTTTGTTGGAAAGGGGCTAGGAATTCAGGTTTCTGGATTCTCCAAGTGATTATCACCTACATCATAGGATGATAAGCCCCAGGAACATTGAGGAAAATGTGGATGCCAAGAAGAATATAAGAATAAAAAAAAAC
>CABHPQ010160081.1:11860-24357 GCA_902168405.1 Peromyscus aztecus
GTGTGTGTGTGTGTGTGTGTGTGTGTCCTCCTGCCCACATCCACTCAGCCTGAAGATATGCTTGATTTCCACCTTGTCTAAGAAGCTAGAACACTTGAAATCAGTATCATCCATTTTTCTCAGTTCACATTTCAATTCACTCATTAATTATGCTGTTTGTTTCAGTAAATACAGTGGCACACTGACATCACCTTTTCTTGTTTATAGTTTTATATCCTCAGAGTTCAGCTTTCAAAACAATGAAGGCCATTCTCTGTAATTCTTTGTATGGACTGTAGCAAGCTCCTCCTGTCTTTGGGAGAGGAAGAGTATAAACATTGCTTACTAATTGCCTAGTCAGCCCCTGAAATGGATGCGAAATTAAATTCTTAACCAACCACCTCTATGTATTTCACAGTTGTCATAAAAATGCTTCATTTTTAAAGAAAAAAAATTGCAGAAGAATTATGTTGAGTTGTCTTTCATCTTCCTTATTGGAGCATTATCATCAATAAGCATCTGGAATTATTAATTCTGTTCTCATGGATTTTTTGGTTTCATTTTAAAACACGTAAGGAAAGTTCTGTAAGGCATAACGTAAAAGAACTGACAACAGCGAGTTTACCAGAGGCAGAAATGCCATGATGAATGAAGGGACTCGTGGTCTCTTAGCCAGAGTAGAATAGAAGCTGCCATTCACCCAAATGAATCACCCGTCACTCCCCAACCCTGGGCTCATTCCCTCAACTTCTGAGACACTGATGTCTACCCCATTGAAATCTAGACAAGTGCTTTCTTGACAGTCTGTCTTCTTTCAGGATGGCTGTCCTCATCCTTTCTCTTCCCTTTCATAGCCATGCTTCGGAAAGTACAACCCATGACTCTCTGTATTCTCAGCCTGACACAGGCTGGCACCACTACTCTGTTCAACCTGTTACTGAATCCACTAGATTATTACTTTCATTGACTAAACCAAATGCTCTGTTTTCAGCTCCCAATTGTACCCTCCCACTGTTTTCAAAAAAGCCTCCTGGCATCCATATTGCTTCTTCCTCAGCTTCCCTTCCTCATCCCCCATCATCCTCTTACCCTGTTGCCTTTCCAGGTCTTTCACAGTTGTTCCACCCATGAGCCCCCTGTCACCTGATATGGGATGCTTATCTCCCACTTTCTTTCTTAGGTTTTATAAAATGAATAACCAAATGGGATGTTGGATACAATGTCAAGTCTGAGTGAAAATCACATACAGAGCAGTGATTAAAATCACCAATGCCATCTGAGATTTTTCTGGGAATCTAAGTCATATTCTAATCAGAGATAACTGATTCTGACTATTCAAGACCCAAAACTCTACATCACATTGGTTTCTTTTTTTTTTTTTTCCGCTTGAAAGATAAATAACTTTTGTTAAATACTGAAACCTGCCTAACACCAGAATGAAGATTGAACCATCTCTGGTGTTATGGACAGTTCTTGGGTGTTTTGCTGATGACAGCCAGAAAGTACTGACAAAAAGAAGGCTGCTGGTGGGTCAGACACATTCACATCCACTGGCGCTGGTTTCAAACCTCCACTTCTCATGCTTATCAAACAGATATATATATAAAAAAAAACACATGTGACATGACTGGAGTTGTATTAAAAAACCAAATACATTTTCAAGGGACTCAGTGCATTTAAAAGTCATTGTTCACACAGTGCATCTCAGGAAACTACACCTACCCTCTCTCCTGGAGACAGTTACTAAGCCAGAAAACCAGAATAACTTGTGTGCAGAGTCCTACTACTGTCATGGTTCACATTTTCTTTACTAACAACTGTCCAAAGTCTTCATAGATAATGAGGTTAATTCTAGATGTCTGAGAGCATCATGGGTTTTCCTGTCTGTTTGTTTCTCATCCTCTTTGATCATGAGCATTTTTTTTCATCTAACTTTCCTGAAGACATTCACTGAATTAATTACAAACGATTGTCATACCTATGCCATCTTATCTACATATCCAGATCACAGCAATTGCAAGTCAACCTGAACTCTGGAATTGCTTCAGTCAGCCACACTATTAGGAGCTGGCAGTATTCATGTGGGTGAGCCAGAGGAGCCCGTTGGCAGTCTAAGAGCCCATTAGGGCTGGGCAGCAGGGCAGCTGCCTTGCTTAGTTTCAAAGTTCCAGCATGGAGCCAAATACCTTTCACAGAAGAGAGGTTCAGGTAATATTTGTAGAATGAAGAAATGCTTCATCACACTGCTGTCACACAGAATGCAATTTAAATTTGTTCAAACCTCATCAGCAACCTCATACTGTAGACAGGACAGCTAAGTTTCTCTGCATGGTCACTTCGTGCTTTGCCAACTCCTGTCTTACCTTGTGACTGCTGGGCCATTTGCTCCAATCATGGTGAGTTAATTGAAATCCGTGATGTATGTGTGATATTATTTGCTTTCTTCTTTTCTGGGGTGTTCCTTACAAATGTGCATTTACCTTTTAATTAGCTCAAGGATGCTTCTTGACTCTAAGCTCCTCTAGGCACTTTCAGAAAGGAATAAGCACTGTATTCTTGCTGTTGCATAGTAATAACATCTTCATACATCTAGCACAAAGTCTTCCTTGTAATTTTGTATTTAGTCTCCTCGCCCCAGCAACAAAGCTCCTTATGAAGTATTACAAGACTATCTCATGGTACTGGATGCATTAGACAGTATTTATTAATGTTTATGAAGGACACATAGATGATTAGAGGTAAAGTTTTAAATGGAAAACCTATAGTGACCATTAATTTTAGTTAGTATGATAAATTATCTATTTCATACCTATGTGTCATTTGTCTTATAGTTGATTTATGGAAAGTTAAATTAGAGAGAATTACAAATGAGTGTTGTTAAAACAGGCTCTTGTTACAAGTGCATGCTTTGAACAGAGATAACACAGTAATGTTTCAGTGTCACAGCATCTTTTAAAGTTGGTGTCCTCTTTTGTCCAATTCATATAACTTCATTTTACAAAGTATTCTACTTACTAAACAGTACTGCAAATTCCCCTTCCTATCATGTCTGCAGTGACAGAGAAAGGATATGCTTTTATCACAAGGGTACTCGAGCTTTTGTTCTCACAGTACCATGAGGATCCAAAGAGCTTCTTGTTAATATAGGCTATAACTATTGATATTTATTACATAAAAATTAAAATTAAATTAAATCTATTAATTTACTAAATTAACACTAATCAAAGTTTTACATGTCAATATAAGTAACATTTTAATGAAAACATGTTTTCAAATCCCAAAATAATGAGAATAGCATATTTCTTTAAATTTTTAGATTAAAAAAATGAACTTTACATAATTCTGTAGATGTTAAGATCAGATGTTAAGAGTTTCTTAAAATCTCAACTATAAGGCCCAGGAAACATCAAGAAAGAAGAGTAGGAAAGATTCTGAGAGACAGAAGATGAGCTTGTCTGCCCCCAGATTTTTGTCCTCTCAATGTGCCAGGGAAGCTCCACCCATTAAATCTCAACACTATGGCTACCCCAACAAGACCTTAACAAGACTACCCAAGTTGGCATGTCAACATAGATATATGAAATCTCACAGGACCCCACACCTAGACAAAGAACTATAGTCAATTCATGACTGATAGAAGATGGAGAATGAATTTTCCCCAGGGATGAGCGCACTGATTATCCAGTACCAACTGGTCAGCCCTGAAAATGTATACTGATGAGCAAGACAAAATGGACTCAATAGGTTTATATCTCCTTATCTATCTCTCTGTCTGTGTGTATACATATACATATACATATAATCAAAGAAAAAGAAGTCAAGAATCTGAGAGAGAGCAGGAGCATGGAGGAGTGACATTGGAGGAGGCTGATGAAAGAGAGGAAAAGAAGAAATGAGGTAAATGCAGTACTCCAGCATGAATTTACCAAAAGTTAAGATTAAAAAATAACTTGTTTTATTTGTAGTCCCCTGATGGCTAAGGATGTTGAAATTTTCTGTTAGTGTTTCTCATCCTTTTGTGTTTCATTTGTTGAGAATTCTCTGCTTAGTTCTATACCCCGCTTTCAAATTGGGTTATTTGTTTCCTGGATATTCATTTTTGTTGTTGTTATTTACATATTATAGATACTAGCCCTCTATGAGATGTGTAATTGGTAACGATTTTTGTTTCCCATCCTGTAGCTGCTTGGCATGAATGACCAAGTCCTTTGCTTTACAGAAGCTTTTTAGTTTCACAATATCCAATTTATTAATTGTTATTTTTAGTGCTTGTACTATTATGTCTATTGGTGTCCTGTTCAGAAAGTCTTTTCTGGTTTCAATGAGTTCAATCCTATTCCATATTTTCTCTTTTATCAGGTTCAGGGTATCTGGATTTACATTGAGGTCCGTGATCTATTTGGAACTGATTTTTGTTTTGGTGATAGATATGGATCTACCTTAGCTGAATCAGAATGGCCAAGGTCAATAAAACGAATGACGGTACATGCCAGTTATTCATTGCTTGTGGGAGTGAAACCTTGCACAACCACTATGAAAACCAGAGTAGCAGTTCCTCAAACAGCTGAAAATAGATTTACCACAAGATCCAGCTATACCACTCTTGGGTATATATCCAAAGGGCTCTACACACTACTACAGAGATACTTTCTCATCCATGTTCATTGTTTCTTTATTCATAACAGCCAGAAGTTGGAAACACCCCAGATGTCCATCAACTGATAAATGGATAATGAAAATCTGGTACATTTACACAATAATCAACTGTGAAGAAAAATAAAATTATGATGTTTGAAGGTAAATAGATGGAGCTATAAATAATCATCCTAAGAGAGGTAACTCAGACTTAAAAGACAAATATCACATGTGTAGAAGGACCCATATATACATATAGAATTTAAATGAAGTAACTATATAATGGAGGAGACAATGTTTCAACTAGACATCTTATGCCACCAAGTAAAATCTCCAGTGCCAGGAATGGGTTAAATCTTGTTGAGTCATTGGAAAAAAAAATGGGTCCTATAGACCGTCCCAAACATTATAAGCTATTGTTGAGGCTATTGGTTGCTTTCCATAACCTGACAGCAAGGCCCCATTGCCAAAGGGAGCATTTCCATATGTCACAAAATCAAGCTCGTGCCTAACTAGAAGCTTCTTGTTCTGGAATATTGACTAGCATTTATGATTCTGGAAGATACTTGGCATATACAAGAGAAGAAAGTCATTGTTAACTTCACCCAGCTACAAACCCTGTGACCTACAACAGGGATCCGCCTACAAGATATACTCATGCAATAGTGGCAAAAATGTTATGGGAGTCACCAACCACTTTCTGAGTGGATTTAAGGCCAACTCTATAGGATACAACCCATACCTGAAAGTTCTAAAATGGCCAAGAACCTGTCAATAGATAGGTCCTGAGACCCTAAGGGGAAAACTACTACTATTATTCTGCTAAAAAAACATAATAAAATGACTCTTAGTAACATATTGCTATGGCCATAGATCAGTACCCTGTTCAACTTTGGATAACTTAGCCCTAAATGGGATGTCTTTATTAATACCCTCCCTCAAGGATAAAGGATCTAGGCATAAGATAAGGAAAGATCATAAGAGCCAGAGATAGTAGATCTCTCCAAGGAAACAGCTTCTTCCAGACATAATTAGACTATTGCATAGTCTTATACTCTATAGACTAATAGAGACTGTGACAACACACACAAAACCTGCATGGCTTCAGACCAGACAAATCCCAGCACTGGGAAAGTCAAGCAGAAAGGCATATAAGGTGTGAGAACCAGGAACTAGCCTGGTTAAGCTTTTAGGCTTTTGAACAGCAGTTCAGCTGAGATCCATTTGGATGAGGACTCAGAAACTTCCAGTCTGAGGAAATAGGATCAGCTGAGAAGTTGGCCAGGTGAGGTTAGCTGTGGCTTGTTCTGTCTCTGATCTTCCAGCATTTCACCCCAATAACTGGCCTCAGGTTTGATTTTATTAATAAGAACTTTTAAGATTCCTGCTACAGATCTTCTAGCATTCACTCCAATAACTGGCATCAGGTTTGATTTTATTAATAAGACCATTTAGAATTACATCTACACCTTACATATCCCCACATATATCAAAACAGTGACTAAAATCTAGGAATTTCAGGGTTGGATTTAGTAGGATTATCTGATTACTTCATCATCAACATTCTTAAGATAAACTGGCATGGTATTTATTAGTTTATTCATTCCAGTAATTTATTTTTAGGCTATCTCTTCAAGCCTATAGTTGTTGGAATACAGGGACATTAGCCCAGCTTGGTGCCACCACCTAAAGTCATGCCGAGACATAATATAGCTATCAATTACTCCTTGGAGACAGTCAGTGTTATCGGTTACTTTTCTATTGCTGTACTAGGATACCATGACCCAAGGAACTACTGAGTAAAAGAATTATTTGGGGCTTATGGTTTCAGATGCTTAGAGTCCATGATGGTGGAACAAAGCCATGGTATGATGGCAGGAAAAACTGAGTGCTCATTATCTAGATCAACAAGATAGAGACAGAGAGCATACCCTGGAAATGGCAAACTTTTCTCCCAGTGTCACACCTTGTCCAACAAGGCCATATATCCTAATCTTTGCCATACAGTTCCATGAACTGGGGATCAAGTATTCACACACATGAACTCATGGAGTCCATTCTGATTAAAACTACCATAAATGGCAAAATGTTAATAGAATGAAAATGGCACATTATGCTTTAATATTATATAAATTATCTTGGCCTTGTATACTATCAATAAAGCTTTCAAGGACTCCCAGGACTCGACTACACACACATTGTTCTACATCACAAAACAGTCTACATAAAAAATACTGTGTACTCCAGAAACAAGATTATAATTGGGCTGGGACCAATCATTGGGTTCCCTGATCTTTGTTGAGATCAGGGGAAAAAAATCTGTCAAAACATAGCCTCATTTTTCAAAACCAATATGAATAAATCATTTCCCACTACCAAAGACATATTTTCTTCTCTGACTTCCCATGAAACAAAATTGGGATCTTCCGTATGGGACTTGTTATATTTTACCTTGTACTTTAGTTACTTATATCATACCTGCTTTTCTTTATTAGGCAATGTTCTCCAAGGACAGATTTGATTTAGTGTCAGATTCTAGGAAAGCACTGGGGATATGTAATAGTCACAACAAATATTTGCTTTGCTCAGCTGACTAATATATCTTACAGACCCAAGAAGAATTATATCATAAAGTGTCCTTCACAGGTGTTTTAAGTTCAATTTAACAATATATAGAAACCTAAAGCTACAAAATTCCTAATAGAAAATGCAAGAATAAATCCTTGTCATCTTGTGTAGCAACTAAAGCAGAAGTAGCAAAAGAAAATATAAATTGGGTAGACAGTTGTGTCCCTCTAGTGACCCTACCAAACACACAGATCTCAAGAAAGCATCAGGAAAGCAAAAATGTAGCCAATAGAATAAGAAAGTATTTACCAAACACACAGATCTCAAGAAAGCATCAGGAAAGCAAAAATGTAGCCAATAGAATAAGAAAGTATTTGCAAAAGAATGCAAATGACAAGGGATTTGTGTTTAATCCATACAAAAAGGACAGTTACATTTCAACAATAAACAGAAATTCAGTCTCAAACTACAACTTGAAAATGAGTTAAGGGTATGCAAATAGTAAATAAGCACCCAAAAAATGTTCAGTGTCCTGAGTTATTAGGGGAATGCACATGAAAGCCTCCTTGAGACACTTCTTTGTGGCCAGCTGGATAGCATTATAAAGAAATACAGTACCCAGTGTTGGAAAGTCAGAACCTGACTCATCACAGACAGTGATACAGGCTGACATAGCTCTGGAAAATTCCCTCAAAGTTTTCACCCAGGTGTCATATGATCAAACAACTCTACTCCTAAGTATACATGCAGGTGAAATAAAAGCAAATACCCACAGAAGATGAAAGCAGAAATGTTTGCAGCAGCATCATCAAAGGAGGAAACAAAGCCTGTCAATCAACAGGAATGTTTGAAAACAATGCATGTTATCTATACAATGGAATGTTATTCAGCGATAGTAACTACCCAAGTACCAAGATATGAAAAACAAAAAACGAAACAAAAAAAAACCCAAAAAACCCTAAAATGTAACTTAAAGACATGCTGGTGGCTTGAGAGATGGCTCGGTGGGTAAAGACACTTGCCCATCAGGCCTGGTTACCAGAAGTTGCAGCCTCTAAAGCTGTGCAAAGATGAAAGGGGAGGATTACTTCCACAAAGTTGTGACTTTCACACATGTTCCATGGCACACATACCCTCACACCCCATATAGTATGCCTGTGTACACACACACACACACACACACACACACACACACACACACACAAGACAAATACATTTTAAATATTTAAAAAGACATTACTGAGGGAAAGAAAACATACAAATGACCACATACTACACGGCTTCCTTCATATGAAACGTCCATAACAGACTTTTATGGAGACAGGAAGGTTTGTGGGGAGTCACTTGGGAATGGGGAATAATAGCTCACTATGTAGTGTTCCTTTTGGGGAAACAAAAATATTGTAAGCCTAGATGGCTGCAATATATCAAGATGCCAAAAACCCCTGAATTGTTCACTTATGTAAAGGAATTAAACATTCCATCCAGCGTCTGGCTACACGAGTTCTATCACCATCACCAATACATGTGAATACTTGCCTATCGATTTTAATTAGCTGTTGCTGATAAAGCAAAAGTAAAAAATTTGCATAACATGCACAAGATGTCTTTCAAACTAGGAAATACTGGGAAGTGCTTAACCTGGTGACTCAGCCCCATCACATGTCCAACTCAAAACAAGGCCATTTTTGAAGTGACTTGGTGGGGAATTACCAGTAAATTCTCAAAACACAAGTTTTATTATAACAATATGGGAGCCGCTAATATTCTTAGCTTATATAATAAACATGTAATAATATATTTTTGGAACTCAAACATTTGGGAATCAAGGTATGCACTTCTAAAATAAATAAATATATCATACACATTTATGTATGTACATATCCCACCAAGAATGCCCAGGTCTACCTGAGGTATCACTATCAGGAATGCCATTTCAAAACTCCATGAAGAATCCCAACAGCAACATGCATGGTGGGGGGGGGGGGGGGGGCGTCCCCCCCCCCACCACACCACGGGGGAAGGAACTGTCTAAACCATTATTGTACAGCTCATCTCTCCTCATCCTGATGGAAGTGAATGCAAAGCGACTAAAAAGATAAATGGTTCCCACATAAAGTGAGGGGGGAAACTAGTTTGGGGTGTGCCACGGACACATTCATTTGTTTTTCCTGCAATGAGGTCTCCTGGACAGTAATCCAAACCCATTCTTTCTGTGGAATGTAAGAGTGTCTGTTCTGCCCTTCCTTCGTCAAACTCCCCCTTCTAGGGCCTCCACTGGGGTTATCAGCAATGTTAATTATCCATAATAATAGTCAGGTGCCAGCAGCAAGCTGGGGGTGGGAAGGGTTTGGGAGTGAGAAGTGGGAGGAGAAAGACATACTAACTAGGAGGGGAGAATGGGTCACGAATTTATAAGACCTAATTTGTCTGATATCCACTAACAAAAGGAACCCGGCTGTGCTGTGCACAAATGCAACATCAATCATTGGCTAACTGGTCCACATAGGTAATGAGATCACTCTGGCCTGCCTGTGCTTCATAAAGACAGCCGAGGAGATGGAATTTGTATTTTAATGCAACTCTTACTCTTTAAACACAAAAATTAAGCAAATTAAAGTTGGTAAAAATGTAACTATCTTTCATAAAAGCTGACCATGACAACATATTTGGCCTGAAGCATCTCCCTGTGGTCATTGGGGGGTCCCAGGCATAAGGACCCTTTTCATTCCATTTATCATGAGATGCTTTGGTCTTTCTAGCCCCATAACATTGGCTCCTGTAACACATTTCAGTCAGGCTTTCATTAGTGAAGAGCGAGCCCATGAATTTCCAAGAGAACAAGGGGAGTTATGGAGGAGGGTTTGGAGGGAGGGGAGGAAGGGAAGGGGGAAATAATATAATTGTAATCTTAAAAAATAAAAGAAAAAAAAGGTGTTTGAAAGCTGCATTTTATTTAGCCAACTTGCTTTATTTTAAATCAAAATTATACCTGTCTTTGTAATTACACAAAATAAGTATTTGTATTCTTACTGCTGTATATTTAGAAAGTGAAAATGATTACTTATCACAAATTACACAGAAACAAAGAATACATTTTAAAACAGATATGTTTCCCTGCAACAGAGACCTATGTCCTATGTTAAGGCATTTATTTTCTGTTTTCTATTTATTTCTCTAAAAACAAAACCAAGGCAAAAAGATAGATTTTTTTTTCATTTATTTTACTTTACTATTGTCTTTCCTAAAAAATAAAAAAGTTTAAAAATAAATTTGAAAAGAAATATAAACATGAAAATATATTTTGACATGTAATGATCTCCTAAGAAAATAATCAGCCAGGAGCACTACCTGACGTGCGTGTGTGGGGGGTCATGCTATGCGTGTGTTAGGCCATTCACTGTGTGATCACTGTTGCAAATAACAAACCACGCATGCAAGAATTATTTCTAAAAGACAGTTTAAAATGAAAAAGGGCTGAGAGGAAATGCGGAAAAATTGTAAGCCCAGCCATGACAAGCAGAAAGGAAAGAATTTAATGAGGTCAAGTTGAAAATATAATTTAAGATAAAAAACATCATTGAACTCTGCCTGCTGCTCCACTAACAGGAAGATACAATCAGCTTCCTTGATCTCTGGTATGGATTTTAACTCAGGAAAACCATTTTGGCATAAGAAAAGAAGTATGAAGCGGCTTGGCTCCTAATGAGCAAAAAATCTAAGCCCACTATTTTATAGCATTCGGAGTGGCTTTCTTTTAAGACTAAAATAATTAAAGTCTGTAATATTTTAGATTTAGTTTTAGGTCTCATAAACCATAAGGCTGCCAGAAATCCCTGATGTGTTTAAATAAAAAGGAGTCACAGATTTCAACTGGGTTTTTAAGACCTGGATGCAATGGTAATGATCAAGGAACGGTGAAACATACCGTCTTGTTGAGATAAACAGTAATAATGGATAACGAGTCTGATAACTCAGTCCATATTTTCACCAAAAGTTCCCAATTTGGTCATAGTTTCAGCATGAAAAACAACCACAGCCTTCATTAAAAGATAAGCATACCAAAGGTATGCCAAGTTGTGAATCAAGGTTTTTCCTAATCACCAATCGGTCCGTCCACCTACATTGTAGATTCCTTCTTAAGGGAAGAAACGTTAGTTAAATTTGACTTTCTGCAGTCTAAAAGGAAAACGGAGCATGTCTTCTCATTCTGAAATGTAAAATGGTACTATAATAGCGAACCTGCCTTTCTAATTCTGCACCCCCTCATCCGTTTGGAGAGCCACTGCTGTTCTTTGGAAGTCTGATGCTTTCTGAATAAGCAGAATACAATGTAGTAAAAGGCTTGCTGTCTTAGTGTGGCCATAAATGTAGATGGGATCTATTTTCCTAAGACACTGAGGTACTACAAAATTTCTCATGGTAAGGAAAAAATGTCCCTGTGGTTTCTGTGAGGTCATGTGTTGGTCGTCCACTATCCTTTATGTTTTTGATTTAAGGACAGGACTAGGGTCCAAGATAGTTCTTAGTTAAATGCCAAGGAATTACTTCATTTGTGTCCCGGTAGGTGACCAAAGAAGATGAACCTTAGTGTGAAGGTCATCAGACAAGCTCTTAGGAGAACACAGGAAGGACTAGGGCAAAGAAGAAAAGAGCTTATCATATGGCATTCTGGAAGAGTAAGCACCTTCTCTGGGCTCCTGTGAAGAACAGGGATACATCTGTCTCCTAGCCTGCCCATCGCTGGAACTCTTCCTTTCCAGACAGATGTACAGCTCACTATCATCAACTAGGGCAGGGCTGGAGACACCATACTATTTTGTGTTTTATTGTCCAATTATCCTAGTCTTTGGGGGAGAGGCTGCCTTTCTTCTTTGAAAGACAGGACACTGATCAGGACAGTGTTTACTATAAGATCTGGTTAAGATACTTGAAATACTGAGACAGTTGTAGAACCTGGAAGGATCCCAGTCACATTTGTTGATGAGGAAGGCCAATGTATGGTGACTGTACAAAGTCATGTGGTAAGCACTCTTGAATGAGAGTTCCTAAAGGAAGCTGAGTGTTTTGGATTAGCATGCAGGTATATAAGCTAGGAAAAGCTATGATTACTTCTGAATATTTGGCATCTCCTCTTAAAAGTAGCTCTCATAAGGATCAGATGCAAACTTTTAAATTTAGTCTTTGTTTTCCACTAATATTTTAATAATCCATGTACTGCCATTTTTGGTGAACATTTTGGTATGAGTGATACCAGAATAAGAGCACACCTTGATACCAGAATAAGAGCACACCTTGATACCAGAATAAGAGCA
>CABHPQ010160081.1:24367-41677 GCA_902168405.1 Peromyscus aztecus
ACCTTGATACCAGAATAAGAGCATACCTTGATACCAGAATAAGAGCATACCTTGACTATAAACAAGATGCCAAGGCGAAGCTGTTACGTTGTTTGGTTCTGATGCTGAGCCACTGTTCATTGTTTCTTGCTTCCTCTGAGACATATAACTCCACAGTTTGCCTGACCATCATGTTCTTTCCCCAAGACTGAGCAAAGACCCACAAAGCAATATTAGCCTGTTCTTTCACAGTGTGATAACCCAGTGGAAAAACTAATATCCTGGGTACACATTAGAAATATGTCTTATTGTATGCCAAGGAGTGTTTGCATATCTCAAAATCTTCAATACTTTTCAACAGCAAGCACAAATCCGGCCTGACACCATTAATAGGCTGTTCAAAAACTCAGTAATTAATCTGGCTAAGAATTACTGCTTCTTCTATCAGATTATTTTAGTACATTGTAAGGAGTATACCACATGTGACACACAATGGCATATGTAGGATGTGGGCAAACAGGCAAATAGTGATTTCCATGATAGTGCTGTGACAAACGCCTTCATTGTCAACATACAAAGCTGCTTTAGATGTGTAAATGAGTCCTGTGCTGTCACTATTCTGGATTTGGCATAAACAGTAGGCTTTTACACAAAACACCTTTATGGCATTCTACCTAAGCAATTTTTCAAAGAATGCTTTCTTGAGATCATTAACACACATTTTACTTTAAAATATTAGGATAAAAAAAATCCCAAAGCATATCAAAACTGTACGCTACGCTTTAAACAAAAGATTGGCACAAACTGAGTTGAGAGATTCACCTACATTTTATTCTGACTTTTAAATAGATGGCAGTTTGAAGAAAAAAAATTCTTATTAAAGTAGTGGCTTCTATCAGGAATGCTGACAAATTTCACCAATCTAGAATACAAGGTCACAGTTTCAGTGACAAGTGAATTAAAGGAAAATCAGATATTCTATAATCAATGATTTATCTTTTCTCTTCTTCTTTTTTTTAAACCAAGGAATTAAATCCAGCCTGGGTTAGGTTAGCTCAGTTATCTGTGATGTGCAAGGCAGACATGATCCATTGTGCTCCTAGGTTGAGTGACAGCATGAATGACAGCCTGTGCCAGTCAAAGCCAGATAAGGACTGGGTTCTGAGAGAAGCCCCTACTTGAGAACCATCTGCATTGTCTCAGTCATCACTGCTGGCAGGAAGGCTGATCTGAGATAAGGTGATGGTGATGTGCGTGCTGCAGAGGGATCTCACAGGGCAATCAGCACCGCCATCTGCATTTAGAACAACAGCCATCAGGGTGGCTTCTTTCTTCCTTTTTGAAACTTTCAACAACACCCTCCCTCCTCCCCCCGGCTGAATGCTGCAAAGCTTCATTACATTTACTGTGCCAACAAAGTCCCGCTCTTGCTATTCAAAAACCAACCCGGCAAACCAAACAAAAAGACTCAAGAGACTGAGAAGAATGCAAGGCAGCAAAGGGGCTCCTGAGTAGGGTTCTGTCTGATGGACAAGTTGGTGAGATACACTTCAAGGCTGTATTGCGGGTTCCCACGAATTCAAATGTTAATGAGAGCCAAAGGTTTTCCAGACTCTTCCAGAGAAAAACGTGGCCTTCGCGGAGGTGCGCATAGAGGAAAACAGAAACAGAATAACTGCCAACAAAGTGGTAGATGAGTGGATGGGCAGCTTGTATCCCAGGCCACATCAAGGGAATGAAGGCCAGAAAGAACCGGACGCAAAGAAATGCTGCCATTACAATGTTGAGAGATGTGCAATCACGCATTGTTAGGCCTGTGTGTCACACAAAATGACTAATCGGAGTGTATCCTGGTTGAGACCCCTAAGATCCTTTGAGAACCACCACACTCAGATCAAAACAGGAAAATATGATAAAGTCCCAAAAATCATGACGTACTAGCTTTCACATAGCAAAGAAGATGACATGTAAACAGCTAATGTCCTACATCTATGAGGACATAGCTTTGTCTTTGGCATAAGGTCTAACAAAGTATTATAGAATTGTTTGTTATTTTGCCAGATTGCAAACTATCCCAGGGATTTGCCATGGGGAACTGAGTGAACACGAAATGAAGGAGGGCCCAAGATAGCAAGCTAGACAGGAGGCCGAGTCAGAGACCGGAAGTCAGATTCTAGCAGATCACTTAGCAGCCAAGCTTTTTCTTGGGGGGAAAAGGCCTGTGGGTCCCAGCAAAGCAGAGCAGCAGGGAGAATTGAGGGGATGCTGAGGTGCTGGGGCACCTGGCTGCCAGAAAGGCTTAACAGGAGAGTTTAGCTGCCTCTCTATGCCTGCAGCATGACTCGAGGAGATTCCTGCCAACCTTCAGAACCACAGCTTATCACTACCAACTGATCCCGTAATGAACACTGCTGGGGATGTCTTTCTGTATGCTGTGAATGTGTTGCTCTGATTACTTACACAGTCGATAAGTAAAACACTGATTGGCCAGTAGACAAGCAGGAAGTATAGTACAGGCGGGATAAGCAGAGAGGAGAATGCTGGGAAGTGGAACACTGAGTCAGGAGACACTGCCTCCTGCCGCCGCCATGAGAAGTAAGATGTAAAGATACTGGTAAGCCATGAACCACGTGGCAAGGTACAGATTTAAAAACTAGATAGCAAGAAGCCTGTCACAGCCACACAGTTTATAAGTAATATAAATCTCTGTGTGTTTACTTGGGTCTAAGTGGCTGCAGGAGCTGGGTGGACATAGGAAATCTCATACTACAAATGGCGCCCAACATGGGGCTTGAACCCATGACCCTGAGATTAAGAATCTCATGCTCTACTGGCTGAACATAACCCACAGAAGTGTTGATTCTTCCCATTATTAACTGAAGATTAAGGAAACTGTTCAATGGTTTAGAGGAACAATATTCAAGTCCAGACTTTAAACCCTAATATTAGGATTATTAGCTCCACTACAATTAGCTATATGTGAAGTAGTCATTTGGCTCATAGATAGCTCCCAGTCACTATTTTATGGTTGTTGATGTTGTTGTTGTTGTTTCAGGTACTTCTACGTCAAAGGGGTAGAATAACTGTCCTGTCACTCCATGTCTCCTTACCCCTGGAGCCTCGGGCTCTTCACTTCCTGATGCTGAGAGTCATCCCACTAAGAACACCCCACAGATGCCAAACAGGACTTCAGAAGCAGCATCTGCCCATCTCCAAATCCAAAATCTAAGCATACCACCTAAGGCCCACTTTCCTGTTCTCCTCTCTCTCATATTCAAGTCAGTGTTCTCCTTATGTTATGGCCATTAGAATATTGAACTCAAAGTCTCTGATCTTGTCCTTACCTGTTCTTCCCTTCACTTCTCTAGTTTACAGCCAGAAGTCCATCATAGCTATACCCTTGATTCTACTATCTTTTCTTCATGTGTTCTCTATAAGCAAATGCATCCCCTCAATTCTCCCTGCTGCTGTGCTTTGCCGGGAACCACAAGCCTTTCCCCACAAGACAAAGCTTGGCTGCTAAGTGATCACAGTTGCATTCCAGGTGACCTACACCATCTTCTTCCTGAACCCCCTCCTCCTGAGAACCTGAAGATTGCTGAAGGGAACTATCTCCATTTGAACCTTATCCCTTTTATCTCGGATAGCCCCAATGATCTCATTTCTCAGTTGAGTGTACCTTCACATACTTGACATGACTATTTTAAATGTGATCCTTTTCCCATACCCCAACTTCTCAGCTTATTCATAGCTAATGTCCTACTCCCTTATTTTACTTTAAAAATAGAAATTAGTAGATGCTAGCTTCCTTAAAATTAGATTTACAAACTCACAGATTTCCCCATGTGTCTCTTCTACATATAAGAAAAAGAAATACTAATCTATTCATAAGTGCATGGATGTTACTTAAGCTCTCATTCGGGCTATTGCATCCTGTGCTTCTAAGTCAGTTCCAGTAGTATTATCCATTCAAATACATAAAGATTTGGGGGATGTGATTGTTTTAAAGCTTTTATGGTCTCTGGTATATTTATACATAGGCATGTTCACCAACAAATGGATAGACAGACCTGCTGCAATAGTAGAAATGATTTAGAATCTTTAACACTTCTATAAACTTGAGATGATTTTAAATGGAATAGAAAAATTAAGTATTTTTTGAATACCCTAGTATGTCTGTGACTTTTACAACTACCATATTTAAGTGTTCAGAGTTTAACCATCCTCTGTATTTATTTTGAATATTCATGGAAAAGAGTGTGCTTCTGAAATCAATTGTGAAACCTTGAAATGTGTCAAGTTAGTGTTCCCCAAATCTAGTTCTATTTCAGATAGTTTGAGTAGGAGTCTACTTCATCTATTTTCTCGAGTGCTTGGTCTCAATGGCTCTGGTAGGTAGTAGGGACCTTAAAATCACTACACAGTGAATGATAATTCAAAACCAGATAATCAAAACATTTTGACAACATGGGCTAAATGCAATATCCAAAATATTTTATGTGGATGAAGGGTGGCTTCTTGCTTGGCTAATGCAATGAATGCATATGAGGCAGGGGTACACTGCAACACTTTCTTTTCACATGCAAACTGAGACACATTGCTCTTTCTCTGGGAACTTGGATGGTGCATTCCCCACCCCCAGAATTGCTTGAGTTGCAGAATCATGCTATATTGAATGTCTGCTACTTGCTCTCAGATTGACTACACTTACTGCCATCTCTTATTAACAAAAAGAATAACTAAAATTGATAGAAGAATGGCAAAGGCAGAAGCTATTTCATGTAAGAAGACGAGTAACTAAACACGGCAGAAATTTACACAGCATGTTAGCACCATGCTACAAGCCTACAGAAGTTGCTTCTCTGAATATTCTTATCAGCCCATGGAAGAGGTACTATTTGAGACAGTTCATATGAAATTAGCTGTCTTTTCTTGTTACCTATGCTCAGGATTAGGGATAGTGGTCTTATATGATCTATCATAATTTTAATATCCCATTTTGCAGATGAGGGTTCTGAAATATGGGAAAGTGAAGTTGAGCTTACGGCTCATCTCACTGGAAAGATTAAAAACCAGAACATACTGAATGTTGAGTTTTCTTCTTTTAAAGTCTCTAGTGAAAGTTTGATCTGCGAGAACTCCAGTTCTGCAACACAGGGCTGCCAAAGGTTCTGCTCCTTTGGATTTGATCAGATTTTGGGCCCCCAGGAGGACACCCACTGTGCTAAGTTTAGAAGCTGGAGAGTAAAGTAATTCTTTAAACAGTACATAACAATCCTATTCAATGATGCTGAAAAATAGAAGGGATTTTTTAAATGATCTACCTTATCTCTTGAGGTAGCCTGAAAGAGTACACTATCTCTGTGCTATGATTCTATGATTAATCAAATTTCAGCCCCCACAGAAAGACCATCTTGTGGCTTGGGAGAGACTAGTTAGTACAGAAGATTCCAAGGGGGGGACTGAGTGTCAACTTTCTGAATCAGCTCTTAGCAACTTGAGTGACAAGGGCACTTGACTTGAGGGTTGGGTTTTCTAAAATCTTTTATTTGCCTTGTGGCTTTATGTGACTTTTCATAAATTTAACAGAGTTGAAATTGTATAAGCAATGGCAGATAAAATATTTTAAGGTAATTTAAAAACAATTAAGAATCTCATTTTACCCGTACTTACTAGTCATTATTTAGTATTTTTCCAAGACTATAATAAAGAGGGCACATTAACGTTATATTACTAAATGTCAACAGAGGCATCAATGGTCACGGAAAGTGTGCCGAGCGACCCATAATTGGGGACTGGTTGAAGGTGAGATGACAGAATTAACTAAGTAGAAGAAAATTTCACTAAATGCCATGAGATTAGTAAACATGTGACCTGACAACCCCATGCTCTTTGAGGGACTCTCTTTTTCAAGATTATGATACAGAGACAACCATTTTGGCTTATAGAAAGTATTAGCCTCAAATGTATAGGCAGTACAGGTGGCTTTAGCCACGAAGCATCATGTTAAAAATAAATTTCAATATCCTACCTATATGGGAAACACTGATAGGTAAGATATGCACAGCTGGGAGGATTGCATGTCTCAGGCCCACCAAACAGACGCCCAGCAGAATGTGTTGTTTATTCTTCTAGTAGATGTGCCCATTCCTAGGTAAACCACTTGAGGAAGGACTTACATTGCTCCAGGGTTTAAAAGGGTTCAGCTGACCATAGTGAGGGGAGGCACAATAGGTCAAGAAGCAGGGACAGAGGTAGGAAGCAGGGAGGGATAGGATACTGTTAAACCTGAGAATCATGAGAGGAAGACCAGTTCCACAATGTTTGAGTCAAATTTGAAGCAAGCTTCAATTAAATGCTGGCCAAGATGATAGACTCTGGCCAGCTCCATTCCTGGGTTCCCAGAAAATGCCACTTAGTCATGTTTTGCAGAGGCTTAAAAAGGCAAACCCACAAGGCCACCCTATTTCCAATCGGGTCCAATCAAGGGCAAACATATATCCTGACATATTTCCTGCCCATATACCTCCCGCTTATATCCAGTCAAGCATATCCAATGTCATTAGGTCAAACTTGTTGAGGGGAGCGAAAACATGTGGCTTGTTATCTCCCATAAACAATACCCACCAACATTTCAGGAAGTATCTGTCCTTGGACAAGTGGGGCTTACAGGTAAACTTTGGCCCTTACAATACCTCCCAAGACCCACATCCTCAGTGAACTACTTCCTCCAGCTGCGTCTACCTTCTAACATTTCCAGAAGCTTCTAAAATAATACCACCAAATAAAGGCCAAACCCCAGTACATGAGCTTTTATAAGGGACACTTCCTTTCTGAACCATACACGGAAGATATTCTGGAGAAGGTAGAGTATAATTCTAACTTGGGTGTTACATTTATTTGCAGAAGAACTCAACTGCTGAAATAGAGGTGAGAAACAGGTCCAATACCTGAAGAGAAGACACCATCTGTATTCCATCAAGATGATTCCATGTGTTTAGTAAGGCCCAAATTTGCTCAAGTTCAAGAACACATTAATGAAACTCTGAAAACTGATTCCTAATGTGTTGATACTACTCTAAAAAGCAGAGCAACAAATCACAAAAGTCACACTTCCGGTCACAAAACAACACTCACTCAGCCATATCCAGATGTCCCTCTCAAGAACTGGCTTGGTTTGTCTTCCATTTTCATGCATCCTATAAGACACAAGATTGGTCTGTTCCAGATCCCAGCTATGTTGTAGACTTCTCTGAAGAGAATATTGTGACTTGGAAATAGCAAGTCTACCAATGGAATCATCACTACCCTGTGGGCTATGGGTTCCTAGAAGGAGTGTGCATGCGTCCTCTTAGAGGGAGTCTAGGAAGATATAATTTTAAAAATAAAGCCAAGCTTTTTAGTTAAAAAATGTCTTTGAAATCTATAGTCTGTATTTTTGTGTTTTATATATAGAGAATTTATCTTTTCTTCTGGGTACATTTTATCTAGTATACCACCAACACATGTTGAAGGACATCGAAGTATCTTACTTTGCATTTTGTTCATCAGTGGTGCTGATGGAAGATTAAAAACAGCTTAACTTTATTGACAAGTGAAAGTTAGATTTGGGTTGTAACTTCATTTTCTGCTGTTCTTTTTGTTGTTGTTTTTCTGTTTGTTTTTTGAGACAGGGTTTCTCTGTGTAGCCCTGTCTGCCCTGGAACTCACTCTGTAGACCAGGCTGGCCTCGAACTCAGAGATCTGCCTGCCTCAGCCTCCTGAGTTCTGGGATTAAAATGCAGTTCACAAACATGAGGACTTCAGGTGAATCTCTGGCGATCACACCCAGAGCTGGACACAGTGGTGTGTTCCTGTGGTGTGCAGGTAGAGACTGGCAAACCCCTGGGGATTACTAGCTTTCTAATATAGCTGAATTAGAGAGACCCAGGCTCACTGAAAGACCAAGTTTCAAAAAATAGGGCAGAGAGCAAGTGAAGAGGGCTCCCAACATTTACTTTTGGTCTCCAGAACCACACACACCCATGTGTACACATGAATGCACGTGCTCACATGCACACACACACACACACACACACACACACATACACAAGAGAGGTAGATATCTGTCTAGTACATTAAATTATAAAATTGATATCTAGATCAGTGGACCTCAATAAAAATATTAATGTGGAGCCAGGCGGTGGTGGTACACGCCTTTAATCCCAGCACTCAGGAGGCAGAGCCAGGAGGATCTCTGTAAGTTCAAGGCCAGCATGGGCTACAGAGTGAGTTCCAGGACAGGTGCAAAGCTACACAGAGAAACCCTGTCTCGAAAAAACAAAAAAAAATATGTGTGTGTGTATATATATATATATATATATAAATGTGAACATAGATGGGAGCTACATATGTAACTTGAACTTTCCAATATTTTAGTGTCTCTAATTTTAAAAGGAATGTAACTCAAATGAAGTAAGCTATAATAATATACTTTAACCCCACAGGTTCTCAAATCAACCAGAAGTCAATACAAAATTCAATACAATTTTAAACATAACTTACACTGTCTTTAAATCCATAACTTTTCAATTCAAACTAGCCATTTAATGGTTTAACTGTCAAGTATGGCTAGTGACCACTGTTTTAGAGGACATGGATCTTGAACATGCACCGCAAAGCTAGTCGCTCTCAGTGGATGTGTTCCTTATAAGTCAGTGACTAGATTATAGAAACCTCTGTTCACCATAGGAAAAATGTTAGCACACTCACTTTAAAAGTCACAAAACAAATGCGAACACACTGGTTTTGGATTTAAATATGTCCTTTATATAAGCCATAGAATTTATTCTCTCATAAGATTTTTCAAAAGGCACTAGGGTGTCCAGTTGCTCAGTTCAATAGCTCTCTGAGCTGAACAATTACTCATAAAATCAGCAATATCCTTACCGAACTGAATTGATGAGCTAATTTTCCAAACTTTGCTTTACAAATATATTTGCATTAAGATTTCTTTCTGTAAAGTGAAGATATAAAGTTGAGAATGGTTAAAGAAACAGAACTGCTGCTGCCTGCAAGGTCCCATGGGGAGCAATAAAAGCGACAGCAAGGAAATCATTTTAATTCAGATTGTTTTAGTAAAGGGATCATTCTGGGTCAAGGTGTATTATGACATCATAATAAAAGCATCACTACAACACCAAAAACCAAATCTCTCTCGTGTAGTCTGTCAGTTTAGTCATGAGCATCAGTGACTTACTCAAGTTAAGCTACAAGGATGTGGATGTGTGACTGCCAAAGAAAACTCTGAGGAAATAGCCGAACCAGCTAAGTGTTTGGATCGTGTTTTTATGAGATTAAGATTATGTTGGTCCCAAATAGCCTGCCATATGGTGTATTATCATGAAAAATTCTTAAAATTAATATGAATTACATTTATATGCAAAACTTATTAGGCATATTTATTAATAAAATGAAATTAACATGTATGACTATAAAATATAACAACATATTTCAGATACTTTATAATTCATTATAAGGAAAGAAACCTAAAAGTTTAAACTATCACCATGTTGACTATATTGGTGATGTATTTTTGTATAATAAAAATCACTTTCTGACAGACTGAAAGTATAATAGAATCTTCAAATGATACAGAAGCCCTTTACTCTTTCTACCATTTTCCATTCTATCACTTGCTTATGATAATGTCTTGCTTTCATTTTCTTGATATCACAATAAGAAGGCTAATCTCTTCATCTCATGAAAAATAATATGTTTGCTTGTTTATCCTGGAAGCACCTGATTCCAATAGCTGCATTGCTTTGGGGCTTTATTGTGTTTCATTGTTCTTTTATCACATGCTTTTTTTTTTTTCCCTGATGCCTATCAAATTCCACTAAAGGTCTTATGTAAATTTAAGAAAGGGGTCACTGCTTCCACAGAATACCAAGAAGCTGACCTACTTATATTTTTAAACTGATTTGGATCTTCCCTTGCAATAACAAAGAGGAGTTAAGTTGTTTATGTGTTTTCTTCCAGGCATACCCCATCCACAGAAGACTGTGCTGTCCATCCAAAGCTGCAGATGAGACGCTCACCTTGGGGTAAAGTAAGGTGAGCACTTCGTGCGGCCAGTCTTAAAAGAAATGTACTGTTCTGATAAGATCCGAAAACAGCTAACGAAGGAAGAGCACTGCAGCCACCAGTCTAGCTCTTTGATTATTGTCCAGGCAGGATGAAGAACTCAACTTCTTTACTGGACCATGAGTACTTACTTCCTGCCATGATTTTCGTTATTCTAGCACTGTAGTAGATATAAACTTCAAAACTTTTAAAAGCATTGCTTTTGATAGTATACATTAAGTTACCCAGCTGCGAACCCTGTGAATTACAAAGCCGAGCTGCCAGGCGTGCTATGCTCACTGGTTCAATAAAGAAATGACCATTATTGGAGTAACTAACCAATCTCAGATTGGATTTGAGGCCCACAACACAGGAGGGAATAGATGTTTGTTTGATACTGTTAACTTAGTCAAAAACCCCTGGCTAGGGAAGTCATAGATCCTAGGGTAGGATGGTACTATGTGCTTTTCCTAAGTTGACATGGCACCAAACTTCAGTCTAAATATGTATACTTACAGACAAATGTTATTCCAATCCTTAATCAGAAATGCTTGTCTTTTCAGTGAATGGAAGCAAATGCAGAGACTTGTAGATGTTCGAGATGCTTAGAATAAATGTCAATTTAGTGGTATATTCTGAACAGAACATTTATGCTACCTCCTCTAAGGCTTAGAAACCATTTCAGGAGAGCTGAAAGAATGTAGGATCCAGAAGATAGAGAGAAGAAACGTAAAATGTTATCTTTTGCACATGACACAGCCATTGCACATACAAAGAAATGCATGCCTGCCCTGGGATGGTCCAAGACTGGATGTGTCAACAGAGAATCAAAGAGGTGTTCATAAGACTATCTAACCCCTTTCTGAACTATTGGCAACTGCTAGACTCTGAGGGAAGGACAGTCATTACCTTCAGTCACATATCAAATAGCTTACCCACCAGACTCCATTAGTTAGTGGCCATAGAGATGGTCCTGGTTAAAACCAGAGTATCACAAAACAACCAAAAGGCACACATGTAGAAAAGACACATGTAGTGGGGGAATAACAGAAGTTGGAGGGCAATAAAAGAGATGGGGGAGTAAACACACACTATATATATGCACGAAATTGCTAAAGAACAAATTCCATCAATAAAAGTCTCTAGGAAAAAGAATTAAATAAAAGAGAGTAACTCACTCTCTCACACACACAACCCTCCCCCCAAAAAAACCCACAAACAGTGACAGAATTATTTTTTCTTTCAAGATTTATAAGACAGAGAGAAGGATATGGAGGGACTTAATCTTGAATTCCTGTAAGGGCGGATGTTTCTGATGGTTTCAAGAAAACTAAAGCATAAAAGTTAATTTTACAAATTTTAATATACTTACTATAAATAATGAACTCCAGCTATATAAATTGAAGTCCTTTCCTAGCATGAATTCTATTAAGAAAAAAATCCACAAAATCTTGAGGCTGGAGAGATGCGTTAGTTGGTGATATGCCTGCCATATAAACATGAATGCCTGAGTATAGATTCCTAGGGCCCACCTGAATTCCAGGAGCAGTAGCATCATCTGTAACCTAATGATGGGAGTGCAGAGACAGGAGGCTCCCCAAAGCTTGATGGACAGGCATTCTAGTCTATAGATGAGCGGGTGCGCGGGCGCATGTGTGTGCGCACACACACACAGAGACAGAGAGACAGAGAGATAGAAACCGAGATACCTAATTACAAAAATTTGGAGTAAATCTCAATATTGGTGAATCAGCTTTTGAGGTTTATTAAGAACTGATTTCAAGCCGGGTGGTGATAGTGCATGCCTTTAATCCCAGCACTTGGGAGGCAGAGGCAGGTGGATCTCTGTGAGTTCGAGGCCAGCCTGGTCTACAAAGTGAGTTCCAGGAAAGGCTCAAAACTACACAGAGAAACCCTGTCTTGAAAAACCAAAAAAAAAAAAAACCTGATTTCAATTCTATAAACTTTGATGCATTTGCAGGGTGGAAAGCAGTGTCAATATTCCTGTAAACAGAACTACTACATGAAAATAAAATTCTAAGTTTTAAAAACAGAATCTCCAATGTAATTGTTCAAATAAGAAAGCTAGCAATGGATTTAAAGTGCCTTAGTTAGGGTTTCTATTGCTGTGAAGAGACACCATGACATGGCAACTCTTATAAATGAAAACATTTAATTGGAGGTGGCTCACAGTTTCAGAGGTTTAGTCCATTATCATGGCAGGAAGCATGGCCATATGCAGGCAGACATGGTGCTGGATAAAGAGTTGAGGGTTCTACATCACGAGCTGCAGATAGCAGAAGGAGTCTGTGGCCCACACTGGACGTAGCTTGAGCACATAATGCCTTAAAGCCCACCTCCACAGTAACACACTTCTTTTAACAAGCCCACACCTACTCCAACAACCACACACCTCCTAATAGTGCCACTCTCTATGGGCCAAGCAATCAAACACATGTGTCCATGAGGGCCATATCTATCAAAACCACCACATGCAGGGTGATGGGATCAGCTTTGTTCAAGAAAACAAAGAGATAATTCATTGCATTTGCCCATACGATTGTTTTCTTGTAGTGTCTACCTTCTAAGGCAAGATAAGGCTGTCTGGTTACTTAAAATATAGTGGTTAGGACAGGTGAGATTCCATTCAAATGTCAAAGCAAAACAATCAATGAAGCAAAGGAGAAGATGCTATTGGCTGGCAGAGTAGTTACTAAGATAATTTGACTTTGATTTCTCAGGACTAAGGCAAAAGAGAGCATACTGTGTTCAAAGTGTCCATTTGTTGTGAGGAGGTATGCAACATTTTCCTGTAGAAACCTAGCAGATTTCGATGTCAATACACGCAGGTCAATGGCAATATTTTAAGGTGTGATATTAAAGAAGCAAGCCAGCAACTATATTAAAGTGATTCCAAGATCAGAAACAGCCAATCCAGAGGTGAGTCCTCAGCGAGGGCAGCTGTGTGGATAAGAATGCGGTCCAAGCACTCTGCTTTCTGATGACTGGCCCAGTTTAGTAAGGGAACAGATGGAAGACTCAAACACTGGAGAGCAATTTGTTTATCTGCATAGACTAGCATTTGTGACATAAACAGCAGATGGGTTCCTTCCCTCTGAGTTGCAATATTCTGAAGTTTATTCTTTTCTGTATTCTTATATTCCAGGTACTGTCACTAGTACTACATCTAGCCTACTTAATATAGGCCACATTAGTGTTTTTATTTATGTTTTCACTTGTATTGTTTCTTACAAATGAAAATGTAATCACATAAATTTCTTCCTTCCCTTTCCTCTCATCCATCTCTTCCATGTACCACTCACCTTGCTCCCTCTTGAAATCATGGCCTCTTTCTCTGTTATGTTAAACATACACACACACACACACACACACACACACACACACACACACACACGCATGCAATGCATGTACACAGACACACACACCTACCAGTACATAAACACAACCTTCTCAGTTCATTTTGTGTTACTTTTATGCATATGATTTTAATCAACTAGGGGACTCATCCCTGGGGAAGATCCTTAGATGCCTTTAGGTCTTTGTCTTTGGTGGCACTCCATGAGATTTCCCCTTTCCAAGCTACATGCTTTATTTTTAAAAGGTGTCTATAATGGGGGATTGCCTATTTATTTATTCATTTATTATTCATTTTTTTTCTTGATTCCCCAATTTGTGAGGAGGCTTTTAGAAAAATTCACACAGAAAAGTGAAGATTTTACCTCATGCTTAAGCCTTTTAGGACTACGATCATTTGAATTCATATAAAATCTAAAAGGTAGTTTCATTTTTCATTTTATAAGTGATATGTGTATAGATATGATATTACATGTATTATTAGAACTGCCAGAAAATGCAAGCAAACAAGACAAAACCTACATACAACAGGCTGGAAAAAACCAGCTCTACTTTTATGTGATTTATTTCTATTTTTGTAGCCAGAAGATTACTTCTTAAAATAAACTTTACTTATATCATCTAATGAGTTTTAATTCATAGATTGCCATCCAAAACACAAGATGAGATTTCTCTTTTGTACTGCTACTTCCCACTTCACTCAATTCTTGTCTAATCAGTCTAAACACAGAACAGAGTCAGGTCTCTATGTAGACATGTTGTTTCCACAGGACACCCTAAGGTCACCTAACCAGGTGCCCAGAGCAATCACTGGCAGTAGTAGAAAATAATGAGAATGTGAGTATGTTTAGTTTGAAAAAGGATAGGTAGGCCGTCTATCTTCTCTCTTCATTATAGAAACTAAAGACATCACAGCATGCTGGCCTGGAGGGATCATGGCTCAGGGTGTATGGTTAGGGCCATCCATCTCACTGTGCTGACTCCACACAAGGATGGAGCCCAGGCAGGTCTATTCTGGGACTGGGGCTCATTTGTAATTTCTTCATTGCTTTCCCAGTTTCCCACAATAAACATGAATCATTTCCAATCATAAATATAGTTATAAAAGCTTGAGCACACTTTAATGAATTATTATGATGTGGTAATGATTTCAGCTGAACGGTCACAGTGCAATGATAGCAAATAGAGTTATCTATAGGTAATTACATAAATATGTCTACAGGAAAATAAAAGATGCAGAAGATGCTAAACCCTAGCTCACTCTGACTTCTGACTCCAGAATGACTTTCTATGGGAGCAGCAGGATCGAGTATTCAGGTATTCCTGGCAACATCAGCCTGCCTCGCAGTGCCAGATCGCCGATTATCACAAGTCAGTTTATTCTCTCTCAAGAATTGCAGAGAGGAAGACAGTAAGAGAAAACAGAAGACAGAGTGGAGGGAAGAGAGATGGAAAGAGAGGGAGAGAGAGAGGGAGGGGGGGGAGGAGGGAGGGAGGGGGAGAGAGAGAAGAGAAGAGAGAGAGAATGCATGAGTGAGAATTGCATTATTCTGGACCCTGGATTAAAGTTTAAAGTTCTTCTAGGGAGGAAGCAGACAGAGTTTATAGGAAACCTTAAACAGGCCAAGAGATGGAATCAGTGTTTCTGAAAGTTACTTTTAGATTTTAATGAAGGAGTAAAGTAACAGATTTAAACCAATATTTACCACACCTGTATTATTGAATGCTATATGGAATATATATATGGAATATAGTTTCAGTTTCTTTTATTGGAGCTGATTGGATTAAACTGTTCAAAAGAATGAACAAATTGGCATATCAAGACCAGTAAGTGCAAATATGGTGCTCTTGCCCTTCACTACTTTCACTGGCTCCGTACAGTGACTCTGTAAATGAGCTCATGGCTTCCTTTTAACAGTGTCTGTGGGGTTCACTCTCTGAGCCTCCTGCTTATGTTTTTATTATTATTATTATTATTATTAACCTTTTCTTTTTCTTTCAGTACAGTACTAGTCTCAGAAATCCTCATTAACAAGGAAGGCTAAATTATTTCTTTGTGGTGAATACTACTCACACGTAGGGATCAGATCTCCAACTATTGAGAAAGGCAGCAGACCCTCTTATTTATTGCTTTCCTGGCTTGACTTTAATAGACCTTTTTTTCTACCCAGATTCCCGAATTAAGGGGTAAATAAATGAAAAAAAAAAACAGAAGTATTATAATCCTGGGTTACGGCTACAAGGCTTGCATATTGGAAGGGATGAGTAGTGTTCAAATGTGAGCAACAGCTTTCTGATCAAATAGGAAAAAGGTCACAGTCTACCTGAACTGAGATTCCAAGGAAGAAAATGCATTATTGTGAAGCTCATTTCTGCAGGATTTGCCTCTTTCCCTGGACACCTCACCCTTCCACATTTCATAAGTCACATACTGTCTAGACCAGATTCAAGGTTCACTCTGAAAAGATTACATTCCCAGGGTCACTGAGAATCGAGGTGGGGGCAGGTGCCTTCAGACTGAAGAATGGAGCTTTGATTTATGTTAGGTGGCAAACTTAAGTTCTGTCCAAGGTTTTTCCATCTTTTCAATATGAAAAACAAGAACCACCACAAAATAAAAGCAAGTTTCATGCAATATAAATGAGCACAATAAATTACTATAAGGACAGTTTACCTAAGTAGTAATTAGATGATTACAGAGTCATTACTATAGTTTACAAGTGGTAAACATCACAGATATAAATCCTATGACTGGTGAGACCTAATTTTCCCAGAATTACAAACTAAGATCAAAACTTCACTTATAATTTATTTAAAAATGAAGAGCACAAGAATTATTGTTCTTTACTAGCCGAGATTAAAAATCAAGCCATAATTATAACAAGCAATATCAAGACCCGTGTTCATATTTATTTCTTTCGAACAAAGGGGTTACAGAGTTCACGCCTGTTCATACCTTTCATATGCATCTTCATCAGATTCAAAGGTCAAATGCCAGTAGTGTGGATCAAGGCTTCATAATATAATAAAGAAGAGTTGAAAAACCTCAAATGTCATTTGGCTTTTTCACTGTCGTGACCATGATAGTAGAGAAGTAGTAAACTTAATTTTATATACTGGTAGGCAGAGGAGGCTCTCATTGTTATGAAGTGGGCATGCATGAGAACAAGGGCAAGCAGAGTTCATAAAATGTCACTTCACAATGAAATATATGCTCACTGACTTCCTGGGGGTAGGGCTTTACATGCTTTTAGATGGAAATATGGATATTATAACAGGAAAAATGAACAAGGCAGGCCAACAAATTCTGAGCTGCAGCACAACTCAAGCCACTATTCCCACTCAGGCGAATGCATCATGGGTTCCGGTCTCTGCCATGGACTCTCTGGCAGACAGCACAAGCCAACATTCTTTGGGGACTGCAGGGAGCTTTAAGTTCTTTTTCATGAACCTAAATTTGCCAAGAAGTACTACTTTACTTTGTGGCATTTCAAGACTTGAGCTAGACACACACCAGAGGAAACCAAGATGAGACATGACAGAAGAGTTCTGATGTCTCGGTGGGAAGACACTGGACAGATTAATAAAGATAATTCTCAAGGAGAGAGACTATAGGACAAAGCAGGACAAAAAGAGGCCTAATAATCAAGCCATGAGGGAGCAGTTTTCTAGCCTTCTCCCAATGCTTCATGTTCTAAGGTCTAAAATTGAACTGAGTTATTGGCTGGCCTACTCTTTCTTTCTCCTTTTATCTTTGAGTCTTTTGCAGCGGGCAGCAGTCAACACAGAGAGACTCTTAACTGATCAAAGTGCTAATAATAAATTACTATTCGTGTTCACCTAAAACATTAC
>CABHPQ010160082.1:0-14534 GCA_902168405.1 Peromyscus aztecus
CTGACTCAGCCTTCCTCTTCCCAGAATTCTCTTTGTCTGCTCTTCCCACCTATACTTCCTACCTGGCTACTGGCCAATCGGCATTTTATCAACCAATCAGAGCAACACATCTACAGCATACAGAACAACATCACCCATCATTTCCCCTTTTCTTTCTATTTAAAAGGAAGGTTTTAACTTCAACATAGTAAAATTACATATAACAAAACAGTTATCAAGCAAGAATTATAGTTATATTATATAGTCTATTTGTATTTGGCAAAATTAAAGAAAATATTCTATCTATCCTATATTTGTGAGTCTAAGGTTTTATATCCATCTTATCTCTTATCATAACCATGGAAAACCATAATTATAACTATCTAGTCTTAAACTATATCAAAGACCCAAGAAGGATATACTATTACCTAAGCAAACAGGAAGAGCATTGTAAGCAACCTCTAAAATTCTAGAATGACAGAGACAGCTAGCTGTCTGGACAGTCACATAAAGTTCTTCTGCAATGTTGGGGCACCCATCTTCAACCCATAGGTCTAGAGTGTCTAAGTCACTTTTCTCTGTGTCCTGTAGGATGTCTGGCAGTTTCTTTTGGGAAGCAGGAACCTGAGGGACCATCTTGTCTCGTAAAGTTCAGTGGTTACCTTCTTATGGGTCCTGCATGGCAGGCGATACAACATTTTGTCAAGCAGTCTAGGCAAGAACAGTTTCTTGCCCAAATGGCTATTTTTGCCAAGAGGAAGATAAATTCCACAGAGTGTCTTTGATGTTCATCATTCTCTTTTAAGTAAATTGGTGCTGCCAGGAGCAGCTGTGTCTCCTTGTCCAGGAAAGTCTAAGCTTCTGCAAACAATCACCTTCAACGTAATGACAGCTGCACAGTTTTCTTTTTCTTGACATGCTCTAGGCCCTCCATGTGTCCCAACCCAATGTCCATGATATAAGAATCAACAGCAACTCCAAGAATATATTATCATTATTACAGAATTATAATGATTACACAACAGGGTGAGCGACCCAGTGCTTCAAAGAATCAGTGGCTGCTGAGACACGAAGAATCCATGTCCTCCAGGAACCAAACTCTGAGGCCAGGATGGGCAGCAGATCCTCTGGAGATGGAATTACAAACAGCCTCTGAAGTGGGTGCTGGGAATTGGAATATGGTCTTAAGAAAAATCAACAAAAGCCCTTAAATCCTGAGGCTACTCTTCAGACTTTAGATCTTTTTGTTGTATTTCATTATAAGTGATGGTTTCATAGTGTCAATAAAAGCATTTAAATCATGGTGAAAAAAAAAAAAGAGTCAACAGCATTGATTGCTAGAATCTAGTGTCTGTCCAGAGGGCCTGCTGGAAGATTGTCACAGTCCTTCAACCACTTCTTCTGGTCATGAGAGTGTACTTTTCTGAAGTAGTCACTCAGATGCTGTCCAATCAGGGCCAACATTCCTGACGCATTCATAACTACTTTATTAAACAGTGTATTCAACCATTCCCAGAAGTATCTGGAGTTATACGACCATGGGAATTTTATTAAGCTGCACAGCTGCCCAGAAATTTTCTCAGACGTCATCATTTGCTAGCAACCCAGTGTCCCTACCAACTGTGGCTCACTAGCAGTACTCTCACCCTGTGCTTTCCACATTCCTTTCTTCTTCTAATTATATCTCCTGCTCTTTGTACACATGTTCAACGTCTTGTGCTTATTCAGTGAATTCATCATTTCTACACACTTCTCAGCTCAGGCATTTTTATTTCCTATGGTTTTGATAATATGTTCCACACATTCTCTTGTTGGAATTTTAGTTGCATTTAAATCTTTGAACATATCTACAGATGTTACTCTAAAATCATTATCTGTCAAGCCTAACATTTCATTTAATGTGAGTCCAATTTTAAGGACGACGTTCTCTTGAATTTGAGTCATGCTCATATATATTCTAGCACTATTTGCTTATATAAAATATATCACATACTGAACTTTGTCCAAGAGTCGAGGTAAAGTTATTTGTTTTTATTAAATGTGTTGACTTGAGTTTGAGGCTAGCTCTAGCATTCTCGGTGCTGCATGAACTTGGGCCTCGTCAACTTGCTTACAGTCACACAGCAACCCATGCCTGAGAAACTTCATAGTCCCAGCCTGCACAGGCCAGCCTTTGGCCATGGCACGACTTTGATCCTTGCAGGTTTGTAAATTTAGTTTCACTCTTTTGCACCCTATAAGAAAATGTAAGTTTTGGTCTTTATGACCTCGGACTGGGCAATGGTTACTTAGCTATGACTCAAAAGCACATGAAATCAAAGAAAAGTTTAAAAATTTCCAAAGTGCATTGTCAAAAAGGAATAGTGATGTTTCAGTAATTAAGAGCACTGACTCTTCTTTAAGAGAGAACCTGTGTTCAATTCCTAGCACATATGGTAACTCACAACCATCTGTGACTCTAATTTCCAGAGATCCAAGGGTATTGCATGCACATGGTGAACAGATTTACACACAAGCAAAATATCCATACACATAAAGATAATGACAATTTTAAAACTTTAAAAGAATAAAACAGCCTAAGAAATGGGAGAAAATATTTACAATCTATATATATAATCTTATATATTAATCTTATATATTAAAAAGATCTAATATCCTGAATGTAGAAAAAAAGCTTACAATGCAACAATAGAGGCATCCTTACCAAAAACAAGAAAAGTATAGAATATACATTCCTAAAAGAAGATTGAGTAGTTAGGGGTATAACTTAGTGAGGGGGCATATATTTAGTACATGTAACTACCTAGTACAGAGCACATGTCTTATTTTACTTACAGCAGAGAGCCTTCCAAGATTTCATGTTTCAGAAGCAGTTCTCTCAAACATTAAGGATAAGACTGAGATTGTCTTGTTGTGACTTAAGAGTATTATCTCCCACACAGTCTTCAGAATGATGAACACAAACTTTCATAATAATGATCTTTCTCATAAATCTCTAATAGTAATAGTAATGATCACTATACATGTCAAACAAACTTTTAAACAATTCAGCCACTTAGATCACAGCACTTTGTGTTTCTCAGTTCCTTTCTGCTAACTAAATGTCATATAAAGTCTTTTATTTGGTCTTGCTCAGTTCTTGATCCCTTCAGCAATAAATTTAACTTTCCCTAAAGTCAATCTCTCTCTCTCTCTCTCTCTCTCTCTCTCTCTCTCTCTCTCTCTCTCCCTCCCTCCCTCTCTCTCCCCCCTCCCAGAAACCTCAATTTATTCTCCCTGTCTTCAAATCCTTCTACAATGGTTTTAACAGATACTGTGTAATTTGCAATGTGATATCATTTGCTATCTGGTCTTCCACATTAAAAAATCCATTAACCACTAATCTTGCTGAGAAATTAAGATGGATTGGGCTAGGATTATATAAATCAGTGGTTCTCAATCTTCCTAATGATGCAACCCTTTAATACAGTTCCTCATGTTGTAGTGACCCTCAACCATAAAATTATTTTGTTGCTACTTCAAAACTGTAATTTTGCTACTATGCAGGGTATCTGATATATGACCCCAAGGGGTTTCGACACACAGTTGAGAACCACTGATATAGATGCATCTTTAGAGATGATAGAAGATCTTATATTTTGTAGATTTAACCTTTAGGACATGACGATAAATTGGATACAGACAGAAACATGAAAAACCATTCCTATTGGCTTGATGTACATAATTGAATGTATATTAATGGCAGTCATTAAAATGTGAAAGACTGAAGAAAGAAGTGCTTGCATTTAGTGGAGTTAAGAATTATTAGACATAGGCCAGGCAGTGGTGGCACACGCCTTTAATCCCAGCACTCGGGAGGCAGAGCCAGGCGGATCTCTGTGAGTTCAAGGCCAGCCTAGTCTACAGAGCGAGATCTAGGACAGGCACTAAAACTACACAGAGAAACCCTCTCTCTGAAGAACCCCCGAAAAAGAGAATTATTGAACATAGACATTTGAAATGCCTATGAAATAGACAAGTTTGGTGTCACAGAGTTATTTATAAGATCCTGAACTCTGGAAAGATACTGTCGATAAATATATATGTGAGGAACATTGTATAGACTCTCCATCCTGAGACAGCTAAAAAAAAAAAAGAGAGAGAGAGAGAGAGAGAGAGAGAGAGAGAGAGAGAGAGAGAGAGAGAGACCACTGTTGGACCGAGGCTGAGGATTCCAACAGTTTTTCATGGTAAGTCACTTCCTCTTTATTGTGTTACTTAGCATTTTTCATTTTCTCCAGGATCTGAATTGGTATTTCACAACCATTTTCTATAAATCTTATGAGAGCCCTGCAAAATCAGGGCCCAGTTTGTTGAACACATGCAAAAGAACAAATGTTCCAGAGAAGTCACATGGTTGGCTACAGATCTTTCAAGTAAGACTTTTGAATTTTTTGTGTGTTTTCATTCTGCTATTTTTATTTCCCCCAAGTGTCTTCAGACTGGTTGCTGGTGGGACGTCAGGTGTTGTTTCTAATTCATTACCCTACTGTCCACTGTGGACTGGGTGGAGCCTTCTCCATACCATGTACAAAACCCACAAAACTAGGCATCTCCTGAGAGATGGCCACAGAAACGTCTTAAAGGCTCTATGTGACCCTAATGTTTTGCTAAGGACAATGATGTTTTTAGTGACAAAAAGCAGTAAAGAAGTGAATTTAGAAAAAAAAAAAGTTAGGTGATTCGGAGAATTTCAAAGGAGAATCAGAGTCACATTCAAATGATACACATATGTAACACTGACCAAACCCAGGCAGCCTGGAGAAAACAATACGTTTCTTCATAGTCATCTGAGTGTTGTCTGTGCGGGGTTCTTTTGCTAGAAGTCTACAGCTGCTGATAAAAGATCTGCTATCACTACAGTTAACCATTGCTCAAGTTACTCTATTCCTCCTGATGGATCATACCACACACCACCTTCTTCACAAAGAGTTGGAACAACATGGGGCCTCTGATAAGTCTCTAGTGGCATTTATTTATGGGTGGAAGAAAGACAAATATGTCTTTTGCCTGTTTTTCATTATCTGTTGGTACTTGCTAACGCCATAATTATGAAACAGTAATTTTGGAGCAAGACATACTAATAACTCTAGCCAGTGTTAGCTCATAGTTGTATAACAGATGTGTTTGGGTCAGCAATCTCTAATAGTGCAGGCTTGTGATGACACCGGTCATTTAACATCTTCATAGATTGCTTTTAAGTGGCCAACTCTTGTTGGACATAAGAATTACAGTAACTCTAGGAATGAACTCTGCTTCCATATATTCTATTAATAAATTTGAAATGGGACAAAGAGGAGAAAATTGAAATGATGCTTTCTGCAATTAAAAGCTATTAGTACTTGAATCATGAAGCATTCTAAAGTTTCTCAAGACAAAGGATTTAGTGGATATTTTAATTTTTTCTTTAATTTCTGGAACTCAAGGAGACTGGCTTTGACTAGGGTACTCTTGGGATAATGTACCAGAATTTTAGAGAGGACAGTAACCATCGTATGGATACTATTGGTGCTATAGTCCAAACTGAAACTTAGACCATGCTCCCTGTCTATCTGTTCTTTAATGCCACAATTTTATAGTTTCTTCAAGGAATCTCACTCTGCTAACTGGCACTGATCTTCAGAGGCTGCCTCTGTTAAGTAATACATTACTGTACTTGTTACACAGGCATCTTTTGCATGAGTAGCAAGACAGTTCTCTTACAACATTAAGCTATAATAGACACAGTCAAGAACCAGAGAAAAGGGCTTTAAAATTGTCCTGCTTTTGTTTGCTCACAAAGCATATCACTTAGAAATGATCGTTAGTAAATTCTAACCCTGGCTTGTGACTAAGAGCCTGAATCTAGGTGCATTTATTTCCCTGTGACCCCTCTCTGACTAATTCTTTGTGGTCATTTTCTTGGTTTCAAACAGTATTCTCTCTGGTGGGTAACTAGTTGCCTCATGGTGGTAGCAGAAACCTAAGTAAACCACTTTATCTTGACTTTACATGAGTTGAGGTTATGTGAACTTTACTTAGGAACTCTGGCTTCCCACAACCCCCAAAACTTTTAATGTGAGGTCATGACCTCAGTGTGCTGTCATGACCACATCAGTTTCTATAACCAAGGTGTGAGCCGAGGCTCCAGGGCCGATGTGAATGGTTCTTTCATTTCCCACAGTTTAAGCCCATAATACTACGGTCCTATCTAGACATTGCTGAGTTCCAATTATTACCAAAAATGATGAGAGTGATATGGTCACTCAGCATCCCAGAAGCGTCTAGCTGCAGTGGTCACCAGCTCTCCCATTTTCTAAGTGAACCTAACCTGCCAGAATCTGCCCCATTGCCTCCCTTTCTGCTGCCGTCAGAACACACTTTCTCAGGATCACTATAGTAGCACTTTGAATTATCCCAGCCTTTTGGTGACTATTTAGGGACTTTCCATTCACTTTCCCTCTCCTTCCCTTCCTCTTCTCCATGTTCCAAATATACATCCACCGGCCTGTAGTATTAGAAGCATTAGGAGTACATCTTGGAGCTATTAATGATCAATGAACAAACTCCTCAGTCAGATCTCATCCACAGAATTGTATCACTTTCATTCTTTCAAACAATTGTTTCAACTTCGTTTCCCTGGAATTGTGCATCCTCTCCTCAGAAGAGTAAAGTTCATACTTTTGTTGAATCAGGGACACTTTTGTAGTCATTAAGACTTCCCCATTTTCCACTCTTTCAACTGCAACACAACCTTCAAAAAAGTCAGTCTGGGGAACTAAGAGAACACTGGAGGGTCTAAGCTAGAAGAAATTTCCTGCTTTAGGTTAGTTTTTAAAACTAGAGGCCATTGACACTGATTTATAAATGAGTTCCCAAGTATCTGCCAACCCTACCACCTTGGAGAATTCTCACAAACCTTTAGAGTCTCACTACTGTTATCCACTCATTGGAAGGCTCTATGTAGGAAGAAAGGTAACTTCACAGCTCTTGCAACATTTCTAGGTGGTACTACCAATATTGACAGGCAGAAGGGGAATCAGTATAGATACTTGAGGCTTCTTAGAACCGCTAGGTTCACTGTTTGGCAGCCATGGGAGGGATGCTCTATTAATTCTATCTGAGCACAGTGGTGACTGAGAATTTTTGGACTCCTTTCTTCTCCATTCAAGCACTCTTATGCAGACCTCAAAATCTCTAATGGTGTGATGACATGCAAGACTATATTTAGATTTACTAACCTCCTACATGTATACAGCGTTTTGAGATTTCTCCATTGTACAAAGAAAGTAGAAACAATAGCAACTATAATAAAAACCCACTTCAGCAGTATGTGTGGTTTATTCACTCCAATTACCACAACTGAATATGCAAATCCAAGGCATGCTATAATTCATTTATTATGTCTTCACAACCGATATTGTTATGTTTTCTTCATCATTCGATGACCATATTGCATAAATTAGGAGTTGATTGCCTCTGACCACCACTGCTGATGTCAAGTGAACAATCCTCCTGTTGCTGGAACACAAGACACTGGGCAATGGCCTAAAAGGAAAACAGGATGTGATGTAACACGATGCACTAACTCCCCTGCTGAGTCAGGCCTTTAGTTTTTCTCAGTTGTTTTCCTCTTTTCATCTGTCACGTGATCTGGTGGTGCCTTACCTCTATTCATGAAATTAAAAAGGTCAACTATGTCAATACTAGAAGACAGTGCTTGTTACCGTTCACTTAACACTTAATCTACATACACATTTTAATAAATGAAAAAGCAGAGTAATCCCAGTGTCTTGACTCCATTAATCCTTTTCTTGAACCTTTCTCTTCTCCTTATCCCATTACTAGTCAATCCCAGTCCATCAGACAATAACCACTAATAGCCAATGACAGAGACTTTGTGTCAAGTGCATTTTATGAATTATCCTCATTTAATTATCCCCGAATTTATTTCATTCCATGTTTGGGTAAGTGTTTAGGATTTAGACACATTGGTTGATTTGACCAAGGCTACACCAGATGGTGGACTTGTAATTCAAAGCCAGACCAAATCAATACAGGTAACCAATGCCTTGCATTTCTTAAGATCCACTTTGCCTATGTGCAGCTTCCCCTCATAAAAAGAGGGATAGATATCTGACTTTCCCAGTGGCAAGAAAGTGTGCGAGTGATGCCACTGTGTATTTTTCGTGATCCCATCACTCATCTGCCCTCTTCACCAGGCATAAATGTCACTCCTTCATTCATTATTTTATTTTCTAATTAAAAAAAATCTACATTAAAAACTGAAGAGAGAGCAATAAGCCTAGCGATGTTTCCTACAAGAACTAGCCAGGCTATTTGAAGGATGAGGTTATCATTGATAAGGATGAAAGGTGGTGTGTGTGTGTGTGTGTGTGTGTGTGTGTGTGTGTACGTATTTGTATATAGTGCTCTGAGATGGTCTCCAATACAATGGTCTTTGAATAAAAACCTAAAAGATGTAAGGAAGAAATCATGGGGCTCTAGAAAAATCGCTCCAGTGAAAAGAGCAGCTGGTGTGAATCCCCCAATGAAGGAATTTGCTCTGTATAATGTAAAACTCAGTGTGGCCAAGCAGTGTTACAGTGGTCAGAGATGTCGACTGATGCCTTCCGGGGTAGAATGAAAATTTTGTATTATCTTTGAATGGAAGAATAAAATAATCTTTTTTTTTTAAGTTTTCACACTCCATTTCTAAATACAGTAAAAGAAGACAAAGGAAGATTAAGATCCAGGTGAAGCCTATTGCAATCACTCAAGTCCGAGATGATCATCCTTGGTCTCCATCATCTGTGGAGCTGGTGAGAGGTTGTGGGGACATGGAGTGTCTTAAGAAGAAATAGCTGACGGGACTTCCTGATGAGTTAGGTGTGAGGCATAACATTCGTGATGCAGTTTGGGTGACTCTGAGATTAGCCAGGATAAGCACAAGCATGAAGCTTCCATCACTGAGACAAGGAAACCCAAGAAGACAATGGATGGGGAATGCTGGGGATTTCGATCCTACCAATGATAGGAATCCATATTAGAAAAGCCAACCAAAGGCATGGAACAAATACTTTAATGCAGGACTATGTCATTCAGTGGAGACTTCTGGGGAGACATCTTTGTATAGGCAGTTTTATATTCTAAGTACTGAAGTGGGTCATTTATGGGAGTGACTATAGAAGAAGAAAAAACATGATACCTTAACATTCTCCTAGTTTAGCTGAACACCAGAAATCCCATGAAGTTTTAAAACATGTGCACACCAGAGCTCCCCCCACAAACTCATTAGCTAAAAGTTTTTGAGAAAAGGGCCCAGGAATCAATGAAATTGGCTTTCCTGGGTAATTGGCTATTTAGAAACTGAAATATGTTCAGGTCAGTTGTTTTAAAGTTGAGAAAAAATATTTTTCCCATGTCCACTGCCATATAAACAAACTCAAGATACAGTTTTCCTTCCCAAGATGAATTCATCAGCTCCCTATGGGTCCTGATTTCATCCATCCTTACCTGCAAGTTTTACATCATTAGTTCACATACTCTTTAAAGTTAAAACATAATTATATAATTTTTCTCCTTCCCTTTTCTTCCTCCTTCCTTCCCACATAGCCTCCTACTTGGTTTCTCTCAAATGTATAGCCTCTATTTCTTTGTTGGAGTGTGTGTGTGTGTGTGTGTGTGTGTGTGTGTTCCTAAAAATATAAATACAACCCATTCAGTCTGTATCACATTACTTATATATGTACTTAGGACTGACCACTTGTTACTGGATAACCATATGAGGATTCTTCCCTAGAGATGACTAGTTCTCTTGCTCTGGGCATTCCTTTGTTGCCTGTAATTCTTTATCTAGGGTTGAGGCCCCATGAGATGTCCTCCCATGTTAGAGAGTCGATTGGTGTCATCCTTATCCAGCCCCAGCTCCCATATACCATCCCAGGTAATGCTAACTGTCACCTGTATCCAGGATTTTCCTTTTCTACACATCTGATAGGAAATCGGTTTTCTGTGATCTTTCACCTAGTTATCTCTTACTCATCGTCAACCTCAGCTCTACCACCACTTCCTTAAAGGAGACTTCTCAGACTTTTCTGACTAAACCAGTTATCCTGAAGGTAATGGATTTTGAAATACAGTAGAGAATTTTATAAGGTAAATAATATAGAATTATATAGAAAAACATCAGAATGAATTACATAATAGATGTATTAAATATCTCAAAACCTCTTGTTTGTATATTTACTAAAGAGACAACATATTTACCTTGTAATTTCTCTTTTTCTCCACCTCTCTATATGAGTGTATGTATACATATAGGAGGTGGAGGGAGAGGGGGAGGAAAAGGGAAAGAGAGAGAGAACTGGGAGAGAGTGTGTTAGCTATTAATTGTCTCATTAGACTATAGTCTCCTCAAGAGCAAAAATCTACTTGCTACCCATTTTATCCCTGGGATCTTTGTCAACTTTTTGGACTTCATATCATCACTAAAATACTATTTTGTGAAAAAGAGGGTGTGGGGAGTGGATGAAGTCTTAGGTGAATGTGTATTGTTATCATGAGCGTAGACATGTCAGAACCCCAATGCCTCAGACCCAGAGGAATGGCAAGGCCCTCCCCTGGTCAGCTCAGAGGAATGGCAGGGCCTTCCCCTGGTCTGAGTACAGCTACTGATAGTGTGTGCAGAAATCATCAACCACAGCTTCTTCCTCCCAGATGACTGAAGTGTGAGATCCCCTCCCCCAGAAAGCCCCTATTGAAGCTTAGCTAACTAGCCATGTCCATGGAGTCTCATCAATATAGCTGTCTAAACATGGACTGAACAAGGACAACAATTGACATGCTAAAATGGCTGGGGAAAAGACCATGAGGCCTCAACCCCACATAAAGAACTACAGGCTCCTAAGGAAGGCTGAGAATGGGAGAAATAGTCTTCCCCAGGGAAGAGCACACCAACTGGTTATCCAACACCACCCAGTCAACCCTAAAAAACATGTATACAAGTATACAGAATGAACTGGAGGTATTTATATATTTAAATATATGATTATATTGTAATCTCAAAAAAGAAAAGAAAAAATATTGCTAAGTTTCTAGGCTGCTAATGCACCTCCATCAGAGCAGATAGTCCACCAGATCCTGAGTTTTCTGTACACATGTCTGCCATTCCTTCATCTCCAGTCAGGTCAAACCCAAAGTCCCTGCAGACTGCGGCCAGAGGAGGCAAAGACAACAGGTGTAGGGACCAATATCTGAGGTAAGGTGAGCCTGCACTATCACACCTCATCGTGCAAAACTTTGTGAGCTTCTTAACCTCAGATTTGAAAACCAAGAGGTTTCGCATAACTTTTATGAATGTTTATCATAATTCACGTAGATAATGTGATGTTTTCATTTATAAGTGCTAAATGAAACTAACATTAAGCTCAGCAAAGCAAATGTTACTCTAAGTTGAATTATTTCTGCAGAAGAACTTTAGAATTCAAAGCTTCCCCAAGAACCACAGTACAACAATCATTATTTCTTTCTATCCTCTGAAAATTTAAATGGCATCAAAATTAATAGATAGACATCTTATCTCCATATGTGGATACTTCTTTCTTACTCCTTGAAGCATTTTTTAATCTGTTCTTAAAATCATTGCTTCTAGTCTTTTCATTTATTTTTTTTTCAAAAGGAATAATGGATCAATTCAGTTGAGTGAGGCAATATTCAAAGGCAGGGAGATGGAAGCCCCCATCGATCCATAACCAGGACCCCTGTCAGCTGCACCTGAAACTAAACTCGGTCTGTGCTTCTCCCGTTCACGGTCCAGAAGCTTTGGAGCTGGGTGCCTGTTCCTGTCTAGTTGAAACGAGTTATGCTCTCACTCATGGTAATATCTGTGGACTAGGGCCTCCTTATCTTGCTTCTCAAAATTGGGGAAGCCCTTGGCTGAACTTGTTGCTGAAAAGGAGGGTTGGTAATCTCCTCGGGGACTTTTACAGCAGCAGAGACGTGACCCCGGGTGTTATTGTTGGCAGCTAAGGTAATCATCACCACTCTTCGCTTGCCAAAACCACCTGCTTCCACCCACTTGTGTTCTTACAATTCATTCTCAAAAATGGAGAAGACAAAGCAGAGACACAGTCGGATCCTAATGTTCCCTTAAATGTATCTGGGGTTAGAAAATTCTTGTAAAGGTCTTAGTGCCTTTTGGGGGATAAGTTGACTGCACAGCTGATTTTCCTGGATTGCAGAGGGATCAGACTGGATCTGAGATTGTGAAAATATACATTTTTATTAATTATGTTTTCAAAACTCCTGTGTTTTAAAGCAACAGTATAGTATAGAGTGAAAACAATGGTTCTTGACTGTATTTGACTCCACATATCCATAAAGTCATATGGTGTTCGTCTTTGGGGTTTAGATTACTTCCTTTCAGGACAGAAAAATGCAGGCATTTCTACAGCAAGTTCTTCCTCACTTCTTGTGATTCTCCTGAGCTTCTCCTAGTTAACATAATCTTCATCATATTAAAAAAACTGTCTTGATTTGGAAGAAACATGCTCTTTGGTCTCACTTCTAAGAATGCAAATGAAGGAAAGGAAAGGAAAGATATTCTAGGGATTTCCACAAAACGTTTCCTCTTCCGTCTCTGTTCTTTCAACAATGTGATTATTTATCATACTGGCAGTAAAAGATGTGCAGAGGTGACACCATCAGAGGTGCCAGAAATGACAGCTGACCGTCCTGAGTAGTCAGAGAGAAAATGAAAGGATGCCTCCAAGAAATAGTTCCCAGAACTCTATTCTGGGAATTACCATAAGGGAAGGCATTGTCACTTAGGGAACTCATTTTCCTGTAAGCTCTGAACTTAAAGCCACACCTGGTTATTCAGTCTCCTCATTGTCTTACCGCACCCAGTACAATGGATGTGTGAAATTAGTTTGTCTTTTGAAATGCAGATCATTTTTATCATGATACAATATGAGCTGTTAGATACCTATCCTTGTGTTAAGAACAGAATTCTAGAGTTTTTAACAAAAACAGGGAGCAGTAGATACGGAGGTTAATGCACTCGTCTGGGCCAAGATTCACCTGTGAGAGAAGAAACTATGTCTTCCTCTTCACTAAATCAGTCCATTTCTCTTCTAAGACTTCCCCATTTTTGATGGATTTTTCTTTGGGATGATTATCAGCTCCTACTGCATCTCCTACTATAATACTGTATTCTGGCTGGGCAATAAAGCCATTGCTTTGGACATTTTATCCAGATGTCTAATGAGAAATGAAGAGCAGTTCTCCCTACAAAAGTTTCACATACCAAAGAGTAGGTAGGGAATTTGAGGAAGGGGAGCCTGGGACTATGACATTCCTGCTAGTGGAAAATTTATGATGCCTATATTGAAAATGTTCTTGCTCCTACCAGCAGAGTGCCTTGAAAGCTGCCTATACTGCCTTGTGTCATAACATTTTCCAGTCTTATTATCAAATATACCATTATCATGTGGGTTAATTAAATTCAGTAAGGGACTAGAGAGTCTTTGGGTTCCTCCTCTACTCTTTTTTTTTTTTTCCCACATCTGTGTTTGCCTTTTGTAGATGATTTCCTCTGTGGTACAAAGAGGTTTTAATTGGAAGTAACTTGACTGCTCTTGCTTTTGTTGAATGTGCTTTTAGTATTCCATACCAAAAAAAATACTGATAAGTCAAGTGTCAAGGAATTTTTTCCAGTCTTCCACTTAAATATTTAATCCATTTTGAGTTGAGATCTTTTTTGTATGGTTTAAGATAAAATACCAGTTTCATTCTTTTGCACGTGGGTATCATTTTTCCTGCATCATTTGCTGAATGGGACTTTCATTTCTTCATTGGCATTCTTGGTCATCTCATCAAAGATCAATTGACTGTGCATTCTCAGGCCCACTTCTAATGTATCTGTTCACTGTTTGATCTAGCATAGCTTAATGACAGACAGGTGCATGGTTGTGTCTATCTGTAGTAAGTCCTTTGAGCATTGTGACTATGTAGTTGTTACGTGGGATCAGATAGAAATTAGTTATTAGTAGGAGGCGCTGGACCTGTATAAAGCTAAAGCCTCTGATGGTGCCCATGGTGTTCAGTTATTTCTTAAGCTAAATGGGAGCTCATTTTGAGGACTCCTGGGAGGGTTGTTTTACTCAGAAGCCAAAATGCTTTGAAAGCATCTAGATGTCAGGTCACAGGTGACAATTTTCTTTGAAAGTCTTTACTTGAGGAAGTAAGAGTCTCAGCAAATGTGTCCAGAGAGTAATACAAGACCTTGCAACCAAAACTGTTTCTTCAACATTATTTCCTGGGTGTATTTGTTCTCTTTGGACTCGGTAGCTTTAAAAGCTGTCTCATTGTGCTTCCAATACATTAAGGGAAACAGTGCAGGCAGTTTGTACATCAATAGAGACAATGTAAAAGGGAACTGCAAGTGCCGATGAGCCAGTTTGACAGTCTCAGCAGAGAATCACAGAGAGAGGCCTGCAAAGGAAAGCTCACCTACACCAGTCTGAAACTTTGAG
>CABHPQ010160082.1:14544-30732 GCA_902168405.1 Peromyscus aztecus
AGAGGCCTGCAAAGGAAAGCTCACCTACACCAGTCTGAAACTTTGAGCCAGATAAATATTTGTTCTCATATAACAGACCACGTGTTTTGTTCTGCTAATAGAGACAGATGATTGCCTCTGTGGTGCCATGTCTTCAAAAGTGGGACATCTTTAAGTTAGGTTGGACTCATGTTACAGCTCTGGATTTGTACTTTTCAAAGAAAAGAGAAGTGAAGACTTCAAATACAACATGTCCATAGCCTCTTACAAACCAAACTTGCTTAAGGTACAACTTTCAGTTTCACAGTGAATACGCCAATGCCACGAACAATTGTTTATGATCAGGACAAAATGACAACTTCTGTACTTCAACTTTAACGAAGCATTTTGCTAATCAGCAAGTGGAGATTTGATAAAGAGATGAATCCCAGTGAGAAAGAGTCTCTGTCTGCTTGTCTCAGAGTGAACTCTGACCTTCAGTTTTTAATTTGGCAGATAATCCCAGAGGGAGGTGGGGGCCACATTTCCTGAAGGACTTTCTCGAGGCAGGGTACTGTGTAAGTAGATAACTGGCCTCAAGCTTACTATCCTTTCATCTCAGCTTCCTGGATGCAGGAGTCACAGGCACGTGCCACCGTGCCCCACTCTGTTCACAGATTTTAAAAGGCTGACTATAGCTATTCTGCACCAATTCTAACTTCAACAGATTTATCTGTTCTAAACTTAAACTATTAGAAAATGATCACACACACACACACACACACACACATTTGCAACAGACTAAAGGGGGAGGAAACAGAATGATGCTTAAAATTAATATTTTAAAACTAAGAATTCTGTTCTAAGAATTTTGAATGGATTCTCGGGGGGGGGGGAGTTTGGCTATAAATGCTCTTATAGGAATCACAAAAAATAATATTATTACGATGAACCCATAAGTACCTTGCTAAGAATCATGCTTTTCTAAACATGTAAGCATGTGAAAAATCATTGTAATAAAATGAAAACATCCCCCAAATCTACGGAAAGAATTTGATAGTCATAACTTTTTCAAACTGTACATATACTTGAGTACAATGAATTATAAGAAAAAAACAAAGGACTTGAGTTCCAATGGCAGCTAAGTCACCAACCTACATGTGCAACCTTAGGCCAGTCATCCTCCTCAGGTATAAAATTAGCTTCTCAAGTTGCTTGTGTTTGAGTTAGAATGAGTACTCTTGGGTTTCCAGGAGTTAACTAAGTTACCCAAGGTTACCATCCAATAAATGGTTGAGCCAGAATTTAATCTTGGGGAGTCTAATTACAGGGGCTGAGTTCTTAATCAGTAACTGTTAAGACACACACAGATGATTTTCTACAAAGGTGTCAAAGTAGTCTTACAAGAAAATGATAGGCTCATCAATAAGCGGTGCTAGACTGACTAGATACAAAATACAAGGAACAAAATACACCTTGGTCTTTATTTCACATCAAACTATTTTGATTTGAAACTTTATTTCACATCACATCAAGTTAACATAGAATATATCGTATCTTAAACATAAAAATGAAATTATCAGATTCATTGGAGAAAATACAAAAGGTTTCTGTGACTTTGTAATACATAAAACTTCTATTTAGATGAGACAGTAAAAGGACTAATTATAAATGAAAAAATATAGAAAAAGATAGGTTTCATCAAAATTGAAAACTGCTGATTTTCAAACAGTGCCAAGAAAATTAAAAGGTAAGTCACAGACCAGACCATGAGAAATTAATTGTAATATACACATCTGACAAAATATGTGAGAACTTGTAAAGGTGGATTAAAAAGGAAGTCCACTCAATGAAAAGTAGAGGACATCTTTGAGTCCATTGTGGAAAGTACATAAATGGACAAACACACACACAATTTTTTTCAGCATTATTTATTGACACACACACACAATCATAAGTTCAACATTATTTATCGAGAGAGAGTCACAAATTAAAACTTCAGTGAGGCAACAAAAACTAAAACTTGAAATATGGATACTACAAGTACCGGAAAGATGAGAAACACAGAATCCTCATCTGTTGCTGCAGCAAATATAAAGTGATAACCACTTCAGGAAACAGTTTATCAAGTTTGTGTGAAATTCACTGCAGTTACTTGACTCAATGATTGCTTCCTAGATATTGATCTAAGAGACATGCAAGTGTATGTCCACAATACTGTACTTATCAAGATAACCATAAGGTAGCACCAGGAACACAGAAGAGGTGAGATTATATTCTTGTGATAGGGAACACCACTTAACAACTAAGAGGAATGGGCTGCTGCACAAATAGGAACACATTTCACACACATGATGTGGAAAGAAGCTAGACAGAGGAGCAAACCATACACCCTAGACATCGACTCAGATTTACAAAATGAAATCTTGCCATTTGTGACAGCTATAGACAGAACTAAAGTTTACAGTACTAGAAGAAACAAACCAGACACAAGAGGACAAATATGATATAACCTCACTCATGTGGAATCGTCTGTTTGTTTTTCGAGACAGGGTTTCTCTGTGTAGTTTTGCTGCCTGCCCTGGATCTCACTCTGTAGACCAGGCTGACCTCAAACTCACAGAGATCCACCTGCCTCTGCCTCCCGAGTGCTGGGATTAAAGGCGTGTGCCACCACCGCCCAGCCGCTCATGTGGAATCTTTTTTTTTTTTATTTTACTTTATTTTACAATATAATTCAACTTTACTTATCAGCCATGGATTCCCCCATTCTCCCCCCTCCCGCCCCCCCTTCCCACAGCCCACCCCCCATTTCCATCTCCTCCAGGGCAAAGACTCCCCCAAGGATTGAGATCAACCTGGTGGACTCAGTCCAGGCAGGTCTAGTCCCCTCCTCCCAGGCTGAGCCAAGCGTCTCTGCTAAGCCCCAGGTTTCAAACAGCCAATTCATGCACTGAGCACAGGACCCGGTCCAACTGCCTGGATGCCTCCCAAACAGATCAAGCCAATCAACTGTCTCACCCATTCAGAGGGCCTGATCCAGTTGGGGGCCCCTCAGCCATTGGTTCACAGTTCGTGTGTTTCCATTCCTTTGGCCACTCGTCCCTGTATTCCATCCATCCCCGGTCCCAACAACTCTTGCTCACATAAACCCTCCTCCTTCTCGACAATTGGACTCCCGGAGCTCCACCCGGGGCCTGACCGTGGATATCTGCATCCAGGGATAAAACCTCATGTGGAATCTTAAAGAACTGATCTTATCATAGAAGCTGAGTGTAGAATGGTGTGACACCAGAGGCTGGAGTGTGCAGGAGCTGTGACAGGGAGAGACTGGACCGTGTGTACTGAGCTGTGGTCACACTGAGAAAGTATGTCCTGGTGTTCTGTTACACAGAATAGCTTTGATAGTAGCATATTACGTATTTTACAAAGCAGACTAGGCAAAGGACTTCGAATGCTTTCATCTGGTATCCTCAGCTGATGCATTCTCCCAGTGACCCATAAAATGTGGGCCAGTCTTTGCCAATGTGCTTCATTATCTGCTGACTCTGAGGCAACCTGACCCCAGTCCCACTGGGAATTTTCATTTTGGTAAGTGAGGTTGAACGAAAAATGTTAAAGATGACTACTATGGAGTTGCCTTTTAGACGATATCATTTTAATAAAATAATTTAAAGCTTTGCTATCTTGTACTTATTTGAAGATAAATGACAAAGTTTATAAGCATTAAGCAGAAAAAAATGAAGATTTCTAAAATGCTTATTGTTGAACATAATTATAATAAAAAATTCAAAAATTTAAAATGTAGGGAATGGTTAATATGGGAAAACATATGAGAAACAATTTAGTCATTTCTGATTTTTTTTACTTAATCTTAAAATATTCTTCAAAGGCAATTTTTTTTATTTTGACTTAACACACATTTAGTTAAACTGTGGCTTATTTTATAAACCACATAGTGTGGTTTTGATGTGTCTCTTGTAATCAGAGACAAATTGTCAAATATAATCATATGTACTATCTTTTGGGTATTTCACAAAGTAATAGAGCAAATAACACCATCTACATTCAACTTCTAAAGACTTCATGAAAACCTTTCAAATATATTCATTGTATTTTTATTTTTATAAGTTGTTTTATTTACATTTTATTCTGTATTTTTCCTGAGAAGGAACTACATTTATCAACTCTTGAGAGAAGTATGTTAAAAATCTTCCTTTAGGTGAGTTTATTTATTGTGCAAATTTAATTTTAGCAAAATATATATTAAGATATATTACTGAATATTCACCAATTTTGAATTGTATTTTCTTAGCTAATTAAAATTTTTCCTTATGAAATGACTGTATTTTATACATGCTGAAATGTAGTATGTTTTGTCCAATATTAGCATAGCTACACCAGTTTTTGTGTGTTTTATTTTCCATATTTTAATGTTGAATTGTTTGTGTAATTATTATTTGAATGGTTTATGTATGCCTCTTACAAAGTTTATACATGGGCCCTACATTGCCCACTGACATTTATTTTAATATATATTCCATTTATATATCATTTTAATTTTGAATTGTGAGTTTCATCTCATGTGACCCATTTGTTCTAAGCATTTTCCGGTTTTTTTAAATTTTATGGAACTTTTTTTTTTGGTTTTTTGAGACAGGGTTTCTCTGTGTAACAGCTCTGAATGTCCTGGAACTATATGTAGAGCAGGCTGGCCTCAAACTCGCAGAGAACCGCCTGCCTCTGCCTTTAAAGTGCTGGGATTAAAGGCGTGTGCCACCACCGCCCAGCAATTTTATGAAACCATAGTTAAAATATATGTTCCTACCCTCAATTTCTATATCAAAAAATCTTCATCATATTTCATCTTGAATAATAATTTTAGGAAGCATTTCTTTGGTTTACAAATACTTCAAGTAATTTAAGTTAGATGTCATTTTTCACATGCGAAAAATCACATATTTTTAAATAAAATTGTCATGATAAATGCTGATAAGTTTTCATATCAATGCCAGGAAAGATATGAGACACTGTGCAGAACGTAGAAATCATTCCATCTATGTGTAGAGAGAAGGCCTTACCTTCTACCCACAGTAAAGACTTACCTTCTACCCACAGTATGCATTGACAATTTTATCTGATAGAAAAAAATATAAAACATAAACTTACAACATAAATTTAAAAAAATTAACATTAGCATACAGGAACCCACCAGTAGCAACCAGAGCTGACCTTCCTTGGTGCATAAATACTGAGGTGGCCATTTAAAGTCAATATTTGGGAGCATATTTGAAAACAAATAAACACAGTATGTTAAGTACTACAGATTTATACAATCCAGGGCCCACAGCAAGCATCTTCTCAAAATGCTCCTTCCTGTGTTCTGCAAAACTCTGCACTGAGCCCTGTGGGCTGGGAATCCGCTCCAAGACCCACCATGCAGGCATCACGGAGGAACGTTTGAGCCAGTGACCCCAATGGCATTTTACCAGAAGTGGTGTCAACACCAAGTGCGTGCCTTCTTGCTTTGGTTGTGCCAAAGCAAATAGTAACTTCCTCTTGGACCCTCCAGCTCAGAATCTAGGTTAAGATTGTGTTTTATGTAAATAAGCCAGATTTTCTTTTTCAGAACAAAACCACAAAAGTAAATATGGTTTGTAGTTACTAATACCCATAACAAGGAAGAAGGAAGCTTGACAAAATAAAAGATAAAATAGTCCAAAGGAATTTTGATGGAGAAAATTATAAAATTCCCTTTTTTTCCCCATTAAGAGAAAAAAAAATCCTACAGACTAAACCCTTTTGACATTTATTTATAAAATCTTTGAAACAAAAAGTAAAATATATGTATCAAATAATCACCTGTGAGATTAAAACTGAAGCAATGTTTCATTATAATTGTGTCAGGTATTTCTATAATTAAAATATATATTATATATAATAAATATATACATATATATAGTCACCAGAGTCCCATTCACCAGCCCTATTTCCCCACTTCACTGTCCAACTCTTGCATCTATAAATATCATTCTCATTAATTCTTTCTACTGTATATGATTGTTTCAACAGGGCCAGTGGATTAACATTCATACATATAGTATTGTACTGAATGTAAAATGTTGTATCGGTTTTCCTGCAAAAGTATGTCTTAAAGGCATCCATATAAATGTAATTAGAGAAGTGTTTTATTTTAACTCTGCATCATGGCAGTTTTATTGATCTGGCTAGGAACCGACCACAGTTGTTCTTACATATTTGCTTTTAGCAACAATGTCTCTCTCATAAATATCTTTATGTGACTCCTTATGTGCATGGTTCAGAACAGCTCTCTCTAGGATGACACCAAGAAACACTAATACTGGGACAAGTTGTATGTATCTTCACCTGGGTATCACACACTGTTTTCCACGGTGGTTATATGCACATTCATTGTTCCAGCCATCCATTTCTCCAAGTCCTCACCAAAACTCAGTGCCATTAGATTTAATCTGTTAGTGAAATGCTCTCTCATTATGGCTTACATTGGATCTCTTTGGTGACTGTTTTAGGAAGCTCTCTGCTGTGATAAATACCATGACCAAAAGCAACTTGGCGAGAAAAGGGTTTATTTTAGCTTACAATTCCAGGTAACAGTCCATCACTGAGGGAAACCAAAGAAGAAACTCAAAGCAGGAGCTTGAAACAGAAACCACAGAGAAAGGCTGCTCCTGGCTTGCTTCCTTCTCTGCCAACTTTCTTTGTGAACCCAGAACTACATGCCAGGAGTGGCTGGTGCATGAATCTTAACAGGTCTTATTAATAAAAACAAACCTGGAGCCAGGTACTGGGGTGAATGATGGAAGATCAGAGAAGCAGAACAAGCCACAGCTTCCTCACCTCACCCATTCCTCAGCTGATCCTGTTTCCTCAGACTGAAAACCTCTGAGTCCTCATCCAAATGGATCTCAGCTGAACTGTGCTGCTCAAAGCCTAAAAGCTTAACCATCCAAAAGCTTCTAGTTCCTGGTCTTCACGCCTTATATACCTTTCTGCTTTCTGCCATCACTTCCTGGGATTAAAGGCGTGAGTCACCATGCCTGGCTGTTTCCAGTGTGGCTTTGAACTCACAGAGATCCAGATGGATCTCTGCCTCCCAAGTGATAGGATTAAAGGCGTGTGTGCCACCATTTTCTGGCCTCTATGTCTATCTAGTGGCTGTTCTGTCCTCTGATCCCAGATAAGATTATTAGGATGCACAATATATTGGGGAACACAGTATCACCACAAGTGGCACTACTCACAGTGTTACAGGACCTCCTACATCAATTATCAACCAAGAAAATGCCCCACAGACATGCCCATAGGCTAATCTGATGGCAATTCCTCAATGGAGATGCCTTTTTTCCCAGGTACTCTAGGTTTGTTGGCAAAAACTAATCAGTACAACCCTCATGAAAATACATCAGACAAACCAAAAGTGATATTCTAAAAAAAACAAAAAAAAAAGCCTGATTAAATCCTATTAACCAGAGAAAGTTATCAAAGACAGAAATGAGAAAAGACACTATAAGAACTCACAGAAACATAAAATTAAATGAAATAATAGGAACACCAATCCCATGCTATCCAGAGAAAGGACTGTATTTTAGTTCGTAGCACTAATGTTATTTAGTAGTTGGGGTAAATGGACTGTGGTTTGAAAGATGGAAACATTAGAGGCAGTAAAGTGAAGAATGTACGGGACACTATGTTCTCCACAATCCTCTAAACTTGCTTCTGTAAGAGTCTTATAAAACAGAAATTATATTATTCATGTGAATGCCAAAGTTATCTCATTTTAACTTTATCATAATGAATCAAGTTCATTTAGAATTAGATATGACTATATAGACAGTAAAGATAGAAATTATATTTGTTGGTTTTCTATGTGCTTTGAAAAGTCATGTATTAGGAATTAAGTTTACTGGGTCCATGTTGGACTGATTCTTAGAGAAAGCAAACTCTCCAGAAAGATATAATTTTTTAATTAAGGAATTTTTTATTTATTTTACATACTAATCACAGATCTCCCTCTCCTCCCTCCTCCTGCCCCTCCAGCCTTCCCCTGCAACCCACCCCCCATTTCCTCTTCTAACAAGGTAAGGCCTCCCTCCCATGGGGAGTCAGTAGAGCCTGGTACATTCAGTAGAGGCAAGTCAAAACCCCTCCCCCTGCATCAAGATTGACTCTGAGATACCATCTTACACCTATCAGAATGGCTAAGATCAAAAACATTGATAATAGCTTATGTTGGAGAGGATGTGGAGCAAGGGGAATACTCCTCCACTGTTGGTAGGAGTGCAAACTTGTGCAGCCACTTTGGAAATCAGGGTGGCGGTTTCTCAGAAAATTGGGAATCAATCTTCCTCGAGATCCAGCTATACCACTCTTGGGCATATACCCAAGGAATGCTCAATCATACCACAAGGACACATGCTCAACTATGTTCATATCAGCATTGTTCATAATAGTCAGAACTTGGAAACAACCTGAATGCACCTCAACCGAAGAATGAGTAAAGAAAATGGGGCACATATACACAATGGAGTACTACTCAGCAGTAAAGAAACAATGACATCATGAAATTTGTAGGCAAATGGATGGAACTAGAAAACATCATCCTGAGTGAGGTAACCCAGACTCAGAAGGACAAACATGGTATGTACTCACTCATAAGTAGATACTAGATATAATGCAAAGGATAACCAAACTACATCCCACAGCACCAGAGAAGCTAGCTAACAAGGAGGACCCTAAGAGGGATGCATGGATCCCCCTGGGAAGGAAAAATAGATGAGATCTCCGTGAGTAAACTGGGGATGAGGGGATGCAATGGAGGGTATACTTTTTGTGGGTTAGGTAGCTTTTAATGAGGTTTATTCTAAGTAAAAAAAAAGAAAATATATACCTGTACTGTATGTATTTTATGCATTCCAATGGGACCTTCACAAATTAAAATTAAATGGCATTCTTTATTTTTGATTGTTTGGATCCTGAAACTTTGGATTTCTCAAGAAATCTTTGCATAAATAAATGTGATGTTAGTTGGGCATGCTGTCTCACAGCTGTAATTCTAGCACTCAGAGGCTAAGGCAGGGGACTGTCATGAGTTCAAGACCAGCTTGCACTGAAATGTGAGACTCTGGTGCAAAAACATAAAATGCATGTAATTATTGGGTATTTATTAATCCAAATTCATATCAATCACTAACTCAAGATATGTCTGAGGAAGTAACAAAATACACAACGTTCTATAATAGTACTAGAGTGTATTACAGAAAATCATAATCTATCTGAAAACTTCAAATGAAATAATTTTGTAGAAAAAGAATATCTCAGATTTATTGAAACTGCTTCAAAAAGACTTCAAGTACTTAAAAAATTTAGTTACAAACTATGAATACATATATACACAAACATATATATTATAAATGTTTGATGTTAAAGTATAGAATTTCAAGTATCATTTTGGATACTGATAAATTATATAAAGAAATATAATAAATTTAAAAAATTTTGCCCAGTTTGGTTTTGAACGAAATTCAAGTTTCCACTGGTTAATTTTTTTTATATTGGTGACCTGATTTTGAATAGTTTAACTTGCTACCAGAGTAGAAATAAAAACATATACATTCATATATGTTTAAACCTAAATCTAAAAGTTAGGTCAACTAGATATTATCCTAGCTAAAATGATTAAGTATAATAGAGAATAAAATCAAGAATATTTTAGTAATATTATTTTAATTGTTGTGTATTCATCATACATAGTGATGAGCATTATAAAGACATTTTTATACACATCATGTACTTTAACTACACTGACTCACCTGTACATCCTCATTTCTCACCCTCCCCTCCCTATCCCCACTAGTTCTCTTCTATTTTCCGAATAACCACCCTGATTCTTTCATGAGCTACATGTTAATGTATGTATGTACACATACAATCTAGGATCCACATATGAGAGAAAGTGTGATATTTGTCATCCTGATTCTGGCTTATTTCATTTAATATGATGACTTCTAGTTCTAGCTGTTTTCATGCAAATTGTATGATTTTATTCTTCTTTATGGCTGAATGAAACTCTATTGTGTGCATAAACTATCTGTTATTAGATACCTAGGCTGATTTCATAACTTGGCCATTGTGAATATTGCCACAATAATCATGGACTGTAGGCATCTCTGTTGTATGCTGACTTGTAATTTTTTAAGGTGTAGTTCCAGAGTTGTATAGCACATATGGTTGGATTTTTTTAAATCTTTGAGAAATCTCCACACTGATTTCCATAGAGCCAGAATAATTTACACACCCACCATAGTGTATGAGAGTTTCCTTTTACCCTCAACATCGCCAACATCTGTTGTTCATTTTCCACATGACTGACATCCTGAAGGGTGAAATGGGAATCAGGAAGTCTTGATTTACACTTCTTGATGACTAAAAACATTGAACGTTTTGAAAGTGTTTACTGAACATTTGCATTTCATTTATTGAAAACAATCTCTTTGTTTTATTTGCTCACTTACTGATTGCGTTATTTGGGGTGTTTAATTTTTCATAATTTTATATATTCTAGGTATTTGTTCTCTATCATACATTTAGCTGTCAAAGATTTCTTCCACTCTGTGGCTGTGTGATGTCACTTCACAGGTTTTTTTTTGTTTTGTTTTGTTTTGTTTTTTGTTTTGTTTTGTTTTGTTTTGTTTTGTTTTTTTGCTGTGCAGAAGCTTTTTAATTTAATGTGACTTGATTTGTCAATTCTTAGAATTATTTCCTGAGCTGTAAAGTCCTTTTAAAAAAGCCCTTACCTATATCTATATCATGAAGTATTTTCCCCTAGCAGCTTCACAGTTTCAGGTCTGACATTTTGAACTGATGCTGTGTGATGCTGTGCAAGGTGAGAGAAATGGATCTAGTATCACCCTCTCATGCAGGTATCCAGTTTTCACAGCACCGTTTGCTGAAGGTCTTCTCTCATTATCTATTGTTGGTTCCTTTCATGAAAATGCGGTGGATGTAGTTGGGTGGATTGATTTCTGGGTGTTTGATTCTATGCCACTGGTCTATCTGTATGCCTGTTTTGAGCCCCTATTATGCTGTTTCTGTCACAATTCTTCTGTAGTATAATTTTAAATCAGGTATAGTGATATCACCAGCTTCAGGCTTTTTTCTCACATTTCTTTCTCTATTCAGGATCATTTGCATTTATATAAATATTGGGATTGCTTTTTCTAGTTTTGTGAATAATGTATTTTGAATTTTGTTGGGATGGTGCTGAATAGATTGCTTTTGAAAATATACACATTTTCACAATATTAATTTTGTCAATCCATGAGCCTGGCACATCTTCCCACTTTTTAGTGTCTTCTTCAGTTTCTTCAGAGTTTTAAAAGTTTTTATTGCAGATATTTCAATGAGGTTTACTCTTACAATTTCTTGATGAGGCTTATTCATAGATATTTAAAGCTATTGGGGACGGTGTTATCTTTATTTCTTTCTCAACATATCCATTGTTGTCATGTAAGAAAGCTACTAATTTTGAATATTGAGTTTGTATTCTGCTATATAATGAAAGTATTTGTCAGTTCTCAGAGTTTTCTGACAGTCTTTATGTTCTCTTAAGTGGAGGGTAGCATCGGTTATATGTTTAGCCTATATATTGTGATGAGGTATGTTTCCTCCGCTTCTAGGTTCTTTTGGGACTTTTACCAAGAAGTGGTGCTAGACTCTATAAAAGGACATTTCTTCATCTATTGAAATAATTGTCTGATTTCTGGCCTCAAATTCACTGTATTACATATATTTATTGACTTGTACATGTTGAACCTTCCTTCTTGGCAACCCTGGAATGAAGCCATCTTGGTCACAATGAAACAGTCTTCAAATGTGTTGTTGAAATCAGTTTGCAAGTATTTCAGTGAAAAGGTTTGAACCTATGTTCATCAGGTAAAATCAATCTATAATTTTTTGCTGTGTTCTTACCTGGTTTGGGTATCAGTGTGATCCCGGCTTCATAAAAGGAGTTTGGTAGCATTCCTTCCCTGTATGTTTTATGGAATGATTTCAGGAGGATTGGTCTTAGCTCCTTCTTAAAGGTCAAGTAGAATTCAGCAATGAATCCACATGTTCATGGACGTTTTTAGTTGAGACTTTTTATTATAGTTTTAATCTTACTGCTAATTATAGGTTTATTTAAGATGTCTACATACTCAGTTTTGGTTGATCATATGTGTTTATGTGTCTATAAATTTATTCATCTCTTCCAGATTTTCTGATTTGTTGGAATATAGATTTTACATTAAAAAACACACTATTTTATTAGATTTTTTGAGAATTTCATACATGCATACAATGTATTTTTATCATATTCACTTCCCACTTTCCTCCTCGCTCCTCCCAAATCTACTCCCACCTCCCCCACAACTTCATGTATTCTTTTTGATAATAGGCTAAGGATTCCAGTTTGTGCTGCTCACCTACTCAACAGGGCTATCCATGAGCGTAATTGATCTACTAGGAGCTACGCCCTTTAAGAAAACTGGCTCCTTTTCCCAGAAGACATCAATTGTCAATAGTTCTCCAGTTAGGGTTGAGGGCTTGTGAGCCCCTCCATATTTCATCCTAGAATGTTGAATGACTCTGTCTTTTGTGGGACAGCCACAGGGCTGTGAGTTTCTCCCTGATTTCTGTCTTTTATAGTCTTTCCACACCCTCTTCTCCAATGGTCCCAGAAATACAGGTTGTTTTTTTTAAGTGCAGCTTAATAATACTCTTAATTTCATTGTCATTTGCTGTAATGTCTTCATTTTAATTTCTAATTTTATTAATTTGGGTCGTCTCTCACTATCTTTTGATTAGTATAGCTAATGGTTTGCCAATCTATATCTTTCCAAAAACTAACTTTTGTTTTATTGATTTTTTTATTTCTATTCTATTAACCTATTCCCTGATGTTTATTATTTCTTTCCATCTACTAATTTTGGTTTGTTTTGTTCTTGTTTTCTAAGACATTGAGGTAAATTGTTAATCTATTAATTTGAAATGTATATTTTTAATGTACACATTTATTGCTATTTTTATCTCTCAAAAGCACATTCATCATGTCCCACAGATTCTGGTATGCTGTGTTTTCATTTTCATTTAGCTCCAGAATTATTTTTATTTCTCTCCAGAGTTATTCAATGTCCACTAATAATTCAATAGTGTATATATGCTCTGTGGTTTTTCCAGATGTTCATTTTTACTTTTAGTACAGTATGATCAAGTAGAATATAAGATGTTACATACACTTTTAAAATTTTACTGACTTGCTCTCTATCCTAAATATAGTTAATTTTGGAGAAAGTTCTATGGATTGTTGAGAATAATATGTATTCCCCACTGTTGGGTAGAATAGTTTAAGAGTGTCTGTTATGTGTGTCTGATCTAAGGTATCATTAACTTTGGTATTTCTTTGACAACTCTTTGTCTTGATGACCTTGCTACTATTGAGAATGGGATAATAAAGTTATCTATTATTATGTATTATTATGTTGGAGTCACTTTGTGCCTTTACCTATAGTGACATTTATTTTATGAAATCTGGTACATATATGTTTAGAATTGCTATCTCGTCTGGATGGGGTTTTCCCTTAACCAATGTACTTCTGTCATTTCAGGCAAACCTCTGACTTATGGAGGAACAAAAGGAAAAAGTGTAAGATTTTTTTGTCTGGAAAACTGTGTAAGGTTTTTACTCTTATAAACTTTGGCTTTGCCTTTATGTAGTTCACCTTTGACTAGCAATGATCTACACTGGTGCTGTGGGATAATGTTCTTGTGCACTGGTTTAATAAAATGCTGATTGGCCAGTACCTAGGCAGGAAGGATAGGTAGAGTGAGCAGACTAAAAGAATTCTGGGAAGAAGAAGAGCAGAGTCACCAGACAGACACAGAGGAAGCAAGATGACAAGGCAGAACTGAAAAAAGGTACCAACCCATGTGGCTAAACATAAATAAGAATTATGGGTTAATTTAAGTGTACGAGATAATCAATAATAAGCCTGAGCTAATGGCCAAGCAGTTATAATTAATATAAGCTTCTGAGTGATTATTTTATAAGCATTTGCAGGTCTATGGGGTGCCAGGTGGGACCTGAGAAACCTTCCGACTACACACTGGTGCTGGCTTAGGAGAGCAAATTAACAGCCATCCGGAAATTTTAGGAACCAGTTGAATACCACAGAGAGCTTGAGAGAAAACATGTTGTGAGCATTTATATCCTAGAAATTCGTACATGTTAAAAATCAGGATTTTTCTTCTGGAAAGCTTTTTATGGAAACACTAATGAGAGCAGTTCTGTGGCTGATGGGAAACCAACAGCTACACATGTCAGACTCTGAAATCCATCACTGCTTTAGCTTCAAGCCCAGCTTTCCTGACCTTTGCTCTTAGCTAATGAGGAAGCCAAGCATGAAGGTTAACGCAGACCCTTTCCTAGAACACATGAGTAACTGGCTCTAACTTTCCCAGTGATATTGCTAAGCCTTCCTGTGAACTACACTGAAAACCCAAGATGTTTCCATGCAACCTACTCCTTCTTCATCTGGAGCAAGAGCTACATCACTATCTGATTGTCCACCCAGCTTTTCCCATGTCCCTCCCCATCTCCCACACACATTTTCCTCTGTAAACCCCCCTACATATCTAACCTTATGTTGTCATCTCCTTCTTAACTAACTAATACATACATCCAAGCACAACTTCAGCTGCATCTAGATCAGTGTCTTGGGATTATAACACTACTGTGTGTTTCATCACTCTGTTTTTCCAGACACATTCATCCTCATTCATACCCCTGGCTCTGTTTTCCACGATGGTCTTCCTTCTCTATTCCTCCGTGTTCTGTTCTCTTCAGACCATGATTACTCACTCCTGTTAAATTAATTGCATGTGAAATGGGCACTGAAAAGTGCATAAGTTTCTAACGAGAATATTCATAAAAACTAAAGCAGCTTCTAGTTCAAGATACAGAGCATCTCCAGTACATCAGAATATCTTCATATTACTTTCTGATCATGCCCCGTGCCCAAGGCTTCCCAAGGTTCTGACTTCTAATCGTACATTACTTTCTGCATGCTTGTTTCCTTTTAATATAAGAAGTATAAAGGTTTGCTGTGGTCCCCGGTTTTGGCATTTGCTCCATTGGCAGTGTTGTTGGGGGGGGGGGGCCTGTGGGAGAGCGATGTGTCATGGCTGAAATGAAATGTGGAGAGGGGTACTCACCTCATGGTAGCCAGGAGGGAAAAAAGGAAGGAAAGGTTAGAGCATAAATCCCTCCTTCAAGGACATGTCCCGGTGACCTGATTTTCTCCCATTAGGCCCCCATCCTAAAGGTCCATCACTCAGTACTGCCACAGGCTGACAGTTAAGCTTTAAGCACACTGACCCTTAGAGGACACATTCAAGACACAGCACTAGACCATGAGTAATGTCTGCCTCTCCTTTAGTACATAGGACCAGTTCTCCCAGCTGCACCATTTGTACTCTCACCAGCAGAATTTGATGGTCCCAGTCGCTTAAGATTCACACCAAACACTGAAGTTGACTATTAATTGAACTGTTTGGATGAGTGTGGTCATTTTTCAATTACGCAGTGTTGATACTTAGGACATCTAATTTCTTTGTCTCTTTATACCACAAAGAGTGATTACCATTCATTTTTAAAACTTATTTACTGTTAGTAGGTGTGTATGTATGTTGGTGGGTGTGCCGGTACCCACACACCACCACGCATGTGTGGAGGTAGGATAATGGCTTTCAGCCTCAGTACTTCCCTTCTGCAGTGGGCTCCAGACACTGAACCTGAGCTGTCAGGCTTGCACTTCGAGTACCTTTGCCTGCTGTGCTTTCACCAGCCGTACTGTCAGCAGTTTGAACTAAGCTCTTTTACTGAGTTTAACTCTACCTCTGAGTCATGGTGTTGCGACTTTCACATCCTCCTGGAATGCAGAAAATAGTAGCTGTCCTCAATCCACCCTTCAATTTGTTGTGCGTACTAATGGATATCATGACCACGTATCAAAGCTACATTTTATTTCTAGATCAAGGATGCAAATTTTAGAAGTATAGTGACTTAAATGTCCTCTGTCTCTGACTCTCTGCTTCTCTCTCTGCTTCTCTGTTTCTCTCTCCTCTCTCTCTCTCTCTCTCTCTCTCTCTCTC
>CABHPQ010160082.1:30832-42703 GCA_902168405.1 Peromyscus aztecus
GGATAGGATATCAAAATTACTCAAGAACATTATAAAGCAGAAGCCAAATTCATTTACAATTTTCTCATTCGGAAAGCAATAGGACTTGGTAGCATCGATATCCTTATGATCTGGATTGGAAAATAGGTTTCAGAACTGAAAAAGTCAAACATGGGCTTTTGAAATCTTATAAGTGACCTACTTCTGCTAATCCTGGCTGATTGGTAGGTAGTATTTAGTTTGGGCTTTTCCTTTCTTTTAGCACCCAACTGATCTCTAATTCTGTATGTCTTAGCTTTAGAGGGACCAATGCAATTCTGCATTTAGGCCTGAGTTAGCAAAAAAGAACAAAAACTAAGTTTGAGGGTATGTAACTGTTCCTCATAGTAGTACAATGTGGTTTTAAGACCCAAAGACAATCCACACTAAAATTGAAAATATTGCAGATGAAACTCTATCCTGATCTCAGTGTGTTGCTTGTTAATTGTAATCATCATTGGAGTAAATTCAGGCTACGTGCTTGAAAAATATTTGTGTAACCACCTAGGAAAATATTATTCCAGACTAACACACTTCACTTTTTCTAAGAGACATGCAAATTAGGTACAAGGTTGGTAGTTTCATTTCTTCAGATTGCTTTTCCAAGAAGTGACTAGATGATTGAGTTGCTTTCTAAAGCTTTATTTTCATAATTTAGTGCTTTGAAAAATCTTTAAAAGATAGAAATGTGGCTTGCTTATTTTATAGATTTTAATGAATTTTATTTATTTATTTATTTATTTATTTGTTTATTTATTTATTTATTTATGTGTGTGTTTGTGAGAGAGAGAGAGAGAGAGAGAGAGATGTGACTGGGTAGGTGTGACACAGCAATGATAGGTATGTAAGAGAACAACTTTTGGGAGTTTCTCTGCTGCATGGATTCTCGGGATCAAACTCAGCAGTCAGACTTACATGGCAAGCAAAGCATTTTTACCTGCTGAGCCCTCTCACCAGCCCGAAATGAGTTTCCTGAAGATACACAATATAAATGGAGTTATTACATTTTAAGGAATAAAAGGCAAATTTGAGAGAGCAAAGGAGAGTAGAAATTGTGAAGCTGTGGGGTATATAGACAAATGATGTACGATGGACGCTTAACTTTGCACCGGCCTGCCAATGTTACAAAACCATTTATAAATGCATAGACCATCCATTTACAGTTAGTAGATTGTTGATAGCTATAACCTAATACAAATGGGACTTTTACCATTATGTCACATGAATGAGTAAGCTATGTATGAGTTCTGGCAGGATTGGTGGGGCAGATGCTAGACTCTGACAAGGCCTTGGGCATGGTGCTTAGGTACAGCTTCATCGGAGTCCCAAAGGTAGGAGGCCTAGAGCTGGCATCTAGCCGTGCTTCACACAATGGGTTAGATGTGGTTACTGCCCTAATTTCTTAGAAGTGCAGTGCCTTTATGAACACTCAGATGTACACAGCACTTGTCAATGCCTGTGGGATATGGAATATTCTGTTGCCACTACAGCCACCATTGATATTAATGACTACTTTTTACTCAGTACTTAAGGAAAGAAGCTGTGACTTACATATATTGCCTACACTTTCCGGCACCGCGTCTAAGAAATATTTGATAACTAATTCTTATGAAGCTGGTTTGAATGAACCCATAGAATCCTGTGATGTAATAACTAACAGAGACTTGAACCAGAGGATCTGATGCCACGTTGTGGCTGAGGTAATCTTGAACAAGTTCAATAAATTCCCTGAATTTTAATCCCAACTATTGAACAGGATAATATTCCTTTCTCAAGTGTTCTACTAAGAGCTGGAGAGATAGCTCAGTCAAGCATATGCTTGCCTTGCAAGCCTGATGGCCTAAGTTTGATTCCCCAGAACCCAAGAGAAGGCATAAGAATCAGGGACTCACTTCTTCACATATTCAGGAATCCCATAATTAGTTTTTAATTTTATTTTTAATTAGCTTATGAAATAGTACATTAGGATTTTTAATACATCCTCGGTTTCAACTAGCTCTGCCTGCTCCTCTTCCCAGGCCCCACTACCATCTCCACTTAGACATTTCTGCTCCCATCATATGCCCCTGGTACTTTCACATCACGGATACTCTACTGTTACCCTTTCTTGAGACCCCCAGCCCCAGCCACCTCAGTGGCCCTTTTCTAGTTTTCTGGACTCTACTGGACCTGGCTTACTTCGCTCAGTATAATAATATTTCCAGTTCATCCATTTTCCTGAAGTTTTCATTTTTCTTTACATATAAACAAAATTCCATTGTGAATGTGCACCACATTTTCATTACCCATTTGTAACTTGATGAGCATCTAGGCTCGTTCAGCTTCCAACCTATTATGACTAAAGCAGCAGTGAATAAGGATATGAAAGTATCTCTGTAGCAGGACAGGCTTAATTGGGTATGTGTTCAGGAGTGGCCTAGCTGGGTCACATGATAAATCTATTTTTACCTTTTTGGTTTCCAGGGTGGCCTCGCCAACAGTATGCAAGGACTGCCATTTTGTCACACCCTTGCCAGCATTTATCACCATTTGTCTGCTTAACCACAGTCATTCTGACTGAACGAAGTGGAGTCTCAAAGTAGTGTGAATTTGCATTTCCCTGATGGCTTGAACACTCTTTGAATCTAGTAAAATTTCAAGATCTCAAGATGACTTGTACCATGGGGGTGGTGGGTTGGTAACAGTAGAAATGGCAGCAATGAGAGAGGGAGATTGGGTGGAAAGAAATAAAATTGATAACTGCTTAAACATTAACCGAAATAAAATGGGGGAAATAAAACAGACAGGAGCAGCCTATGCTTGAAATGGAAATTCAATACAATTAGTTTGAATTAAAAAATACATGAATATTCCTCACCTAATCTTCTCAACATACTACCGGTTTAATATCTGTTTCCAACTGCCAAGTTCCTCGTTTTTAGGGCTACAGGAAAGATCTCAACCCTGTGTTAGAGTCAGCTGGAGGTGGCAGCGGATAGAATGCAAAGGGCAAGGGTAGGTAACAGTCAAGAGGGAAGTGACGGGTCAGAACTTGAAACTAAATCTCCATTATTACCTCAAAAGAAGGAGGGAAGGACGTAGTTAGAGGGAAAAGGAAATGATCCAAAGCCAGAGTTGAAAACAGAGCACAATCGGGGAAATTATATGATTCTAGGAGAAAGTTACCTGCCAAGTTAAAGTTGATCTTTGCTTTGGCTCAATCCCAGACAGGTGTTATGGAGTTGTAAGACAGTCCACACAAAGTCCCACTAAGGAGCTTTAGTCTTGATATTTTATTCTCTGTGTACGTCAATCTATCTTTTTCTGTATTCACATGGCCCACTTTCTACAAATCGGAGATCAAAAAAGATTCCTTCAGAAACAAATTGGTATTAGAAGAGAACCAAGCAGATATAGAGCTTGTCCTGTCTGAAGAGGCCTGTGAAAGTCACACACAATGTAAAAGGAATAAGATAGGAATGAAAACAGAGAAAAGCAGAAAGCTCTGAGGTTTTCTTCTTTATTCAGATACCAGGTTCAATACCTACTCAGTTCTAACACAGAAAATTTATAGAAGGGCTGATCTGAAATTCTCCAAAAATACCAAATCGAAGGACCAGCCCATTTGAAGAGTGAACAAACAAATTCACGTGTCTGTGCTTCTTTGTCTACTTGTTTGCATCCTCAAGAATAAACATCTAAGCAAAAAAAAAAACCAGAACATTGTTACATGATATTTTAATGTTATTTGGTAAGATGCTAGACAAAAGAAATTATTTCTCTGACATAAAACAAAAATAGTAAAACAACCACAGATATTTGCACTTCAAGCATATCTAGTGGTGTACTTCGCAATGTCCTTAATTAACTAGAAGGTTCAAAACTCCCAAGAGGATCTTAGGATCTGAATTTTCTCAATAGGAGTATGCCTGTCTGTTGAATCGATACAAGACGGCCTGTGCTTGGGAAAGCTTAGAAATGAGCTAGTCACAAAACTTGACTGACAACTGTGAAGAACTTTTCCAGTGTGGAGGGTGGTGAGGAAGATGGGGCACATACATCAGAATGAGGCTGCTACAGACCTGTGAATGCCTAAGCAGCAGCAACTCCTCACTTAAAGGAAGTCAAATTACACAACACACGCAAAACAGGCTAAATACACGACACAGAACCGTTAGATGTGTTCAAACAACCTCATAGTAATATTTCCTAAAAGCTACTTGAATATTCTTCTAGACATGGCTGAACTTTGGGTGTAAACTTCTGTCATTGTCTTCCCATCTTTGCACATCAGAGGTGGCACTTTATTTAGTATTTTTTTTTACCTGATATTGTTAATAAGTCTCATAAGTTAATTAAGGACATTGAGAAGTACACCATTAGATATGATGCTTGAAGTGGAAACTTCTGTGATTGTTTTACCATCTCTATTCTCCATTAAAGATATTTATTCAAGTTGATTGCTTGAAAACACAAAAGCCAGTGTTTTTTTTTCCTCAGAGTTGGAGAATCCCTAACTGCCCCTTCAAACAGTCTTGAAGAATGGAGTTGACCCAGGACCTTTGAATAGTCCCTAGGTGTTGTATACAGATGTTACAATGACAAACTGACATCCCAGACTCCGCTGTCAGGTTTCCTTTATAAGCAGCAAGTGGAGACATTTCTGTCTTAGGAAACTTTCTGGTTCTTGTTGTAGAGCTGATACATCCTAAGAAATTTCCATTTACCATATTCCTACCATGAGTGAACTGGCTCTCCATCTTTTCTTCCAAAATTCCCCAAAATGACCCAGATACAAAACATTCATTTTGAGGTAAAAGTCTTATTAACCAAAATCTTGAGAATAAAATATTGTTGTTTGGGAAAAATTTAACTGCTAAATCTGTTTCAGAATGAATTTATAGCTAAAAAGTTGCTGGCTGTTTTTCAGTGCCAGGAAACTAAAGATGTACTCTGTAAATATTCTGAACAGTACAGGTGTTAATGTAATATTGGCCAGATATGCTCAACTTAGATCACTAATTCACAGACTGAATACATATCTAAGTCCACTAATATAATGTGATAATATTTTGTAAATGACTAAAAGCATAAGATGAAAATAAAATGAGATATTTAAATTTATTTTAATGTCATTTCTTTTATTTATAATTTTATTAACTCACATACGTCTTATATTTATGCTTTAGATCATTCTAGTGCAATTACTTTATTATTATATTTACTTTCCCTTTCATAAGATAATGACATCATTTGACTCTTTTATGATGAGTAGATTAGCTAAACTGTAGACCATTACCCACAGCTACACTTAAATATTGGTATATTGAAATCTTCTGGGCATATTTCCCCAAGTGCCACAATCATACACAGCACTTTTCACTCAGAAAACATCTTTACTGTCCAGTTGCTGGAGAGTGAAGGCAACTCAAAGTAACCATGTTGGGATTAGACAGGCTTTATGTACTAGGATATTGTTTTGTTCCCATGACCTCGGTCGGACATCTTTACTTTGTAAGACATTCAATTCATTTATCAAGCTGATGATAGAAGACACCAAGGCATGACTTTCTTTAGTGCTGTTCTTTGCATCAGCCCTTCTCCGATCATAAAAGAATCCTTATGTCTTCTGTTATGCTATTTCAGTCACTACCATCAGCCAGAATCTATATTGACTCTAGTCTGTTATCACAAATATATGGCCATGGCCTCACTTGGTCTCATGAACTCAACCACAGTAAGCCACACTTCAAAGAAAGTGACAGACCTTTCACTGAAGTTTACATTAGCCAATAATGGTTATGCTATTTAAAAGAGCTCCTCTTTTAACTGGAACCAGTACTAGCTAGCTATCTTTGTGTTACTGTGACCAAAATACCTAAGAGAAGCTATTCAAGGGAGGGAGATTTCTTTTAGCTCACAGTTTCAGGCCACAGCAGCAGGAGCATCCAATGCACATTGTTCTCATCAAGTTATACCAGGAAGCAGGAAGAGTGAGGAAGAAAGGATCCAGGAATAACACATCATCAAGGAGCCACACCCCTTCCTCTAACAACCTACTTCCTCCAGCCAAGCCTCTTCCCCAAGTTTCCATAATCTCCCAAATGGTGCCACTACCTGGAGACTAAACATGAAACCATGAACATGTCATACTCAAACAAGAGTAGAATAAATGGAGAAGTGCTTGACAGTATCTCATGTCTAATTTCTCTGTTCATAGGCATTTGGGTGAGGATATTAACATTTATGTCATGTTATCAGTTGTAGCATTAGTATTTGATCAGATACTTTGTTTCACTGACAAGAACAGGTTCTCACTCAAGTAACTGTTGTTAACAAGTAACAAGTAATATATTGTTTTCTTACTACTTATTTGCTTCCTGGACTCATTCTGTTATTTTCCTTTGGATTACTGAATTATCAATGTGCAACTGAAGCCAAAGTCTTTAGTCACCCTGAACTATTTTCATGACTTTTTTACTTTGATTAAAACTAACTTAAATAAATGTTTAAAAAATAACAAATAAAGATGATGATAAATAGCATTTCCTTTCAAAAATGCTAATTGTGAAAATTATTGATTTAGTACATGATGTATTCAATGCATGTATTATGATGTTTTACATTTAATGAAAGTTTAAAATAAACACTTTTTATTATCTCTTCATGCCTTTTAATTTTCCTTCTATTTGGAAAGCTAGATTTGTAATTTAAAGGTCATACAAATGGACCAAATGTCTGAGGTAATAGCTTCAATATTTTGTCTAAGCATGTGTGCCAATAAAGAACCCTGTTTTTATATCTAATTTAAAGTCTTTTTCTGAAAAAACAATCCATGTATATACCCAATTTTGCTGATATCATTAAAGCAAAATGCAGCATTGATTTAATCTATCAAGTTCCTCAACTTTCCTTCTTCTCTCATCCTTAGTCTCACATTCACTCTCTCTTCTCTGTTCAGTGTGTGTGTGTGTGTGTGTGTGTGTGTGTGATTACATGATGCTGAAATTCCAACTTAGTCTGTGATTCTCTTTCAGTAAAATATTTTTGCTGCCTCATAGTTATTAGCAATATAGATGGGAGAGTAAAAACCTCACTTAGAATATTTTAAAGACGATAAAGGTGATGCTGAGATGTCTTCATTGTGAAGATTCTCCAGGTCTGTACTTGTTTTCACTTTGCATTCAGTGTTGATCCCTGATCAGACCACAGATACGTACTTCCCGTGTTAGAGAGGATTTTCTGAGGTTGACAGGCAATCCCTTTGTTCTTCCCCCAGGTGACTCTGAAAAGCTCCTAATATTAGGCATCTTGAGTTGCTTCGTGGCTCTCCACTTTGGAAATAGCATACAATTTCACAATTTGAAAGTAGCCTAATCGAAATGCATTTAAAAAGAGTTAGTTCTAACTCTAATCTAATTCAAGAAATGCAGGTTCCACTCTATGGGTTAGTACATGTGCCTGTTCGGTTTCAAACCAAACACCAGTCACACCGACGTCTCAAGTCGTGTTTGGGTCTTGCCTGCAGATCACTTCCTCTTGTTGTCTAGATCTCCCATTCCTACTCCTCCTTCCTCCCTTAATGTGACCAAATCCCACTCATATTTCAAAATCAAGTTAAGCTTTCTTAGGAACTTCCTAGTTAGTCACATTGGATAGCACCTACTACTTTCAATGAACTCGACTCTTATTGAAACTACTCATTCCTTTTCCTTTGCATTCACTTAACAAAGGTACAGGATACTGCAAAGGGTGCAGGGACCTTCAACTGAAATAGAAGAACATGAGGCCCTGGGATGTGATGAAATTGCTAGAGTGCTTGCCTACCATGCACCAAGCTCTGGATTCAATTCCCAGCATCTTATAAAACTGAACATGGAGCACCATGCCTGTAATCCCAAGAATTAGGGTGGGGGTGGTGGGGTGCGGAAAGCAGAAAGATTAGGAGTACAAGGTCATCCTTATCTACATAACAAGTTCAAGAACAGCCTAGGCTAAATAAGACTTTGTCTTGAAAATGAGAGAAGGAGGGGGGAGGGAGGGAGGGAGAGAGGGAGGGAAGGAGAGAGAGAGAGAATGGAAAAATATAGGCATAATTCAGAGGATAATTAAGAAATGTTTAACATGCTCTGAGAAGAAATATAGATGGGAAGAAATCTCCTCTAGAGGGAAATAATTAAGGTGTTTTTCAACAATGAACGCCAGAACTGAACTTCTACTTGGACCCTGTTTGTGTATCATTCATATATCTTTTATTAACTCAATTATGTTAAACAAACGAGTTAATATGCAATGGGAATTTTCAAATGAACTTAGCTCCACCCCACAGCTGATATTGACTCACAGAGAGAATAGCAGCTGCAGCCACACATTTGATAACATAGGAAAAATAGTTGCCAAGGTAACATCACCACTGAGAAAAACCAGAGGATGCTCTCTTCCTCACCTTAGATGTCCCTTAACATGTTCTCTAAATATGAAGGGAGCAAGTGACTTCAGGGGACTGTGGATCATCTGTGTTGCATAAAGCTGATTAATTAACGTACTTAAGCCTATTCCTCATAATCTTGAAAAGCCTTATTAACCACAGACAAGTTTATGTAGATAGGGTCAATACAGTAATCCATCTGCTGTCATAGAATTCTTATATGGCTTTGTTAGACTTCTTCCCCGTTGCTTTAGATTGTCGTTTTCACATGCTTGCTCTGAAGCAACTTCCTAAATTGTTTCCATGCTCATCTAAAGTCTTTACCCTTTGTCGAGTTCTACCTGACTCTGTACCAGGTCCTCTGCACATATACTGTAGCTTTTAGTTTAGCTTTTTTATGAGTCAGTGTGTGAACGAGTGGGCCCCTAATTCTTGCACCATCTCTTGGGCTTTTTTCCTCCTGTTGGTTTGCCTTGGCCAACATTGATGTGGTGTTTTGTTTTTTATAAATATATTTTATTTTGTCATGTTTGGTTGTTATCTCTTAGAAGCCTGTTCTTTTCTAATGAGGGACTGAAAGGGAGTGGATCTGGATGGGAGGGGAGGTGGGGAGGAACTGTGAGGAGTAGAGGGAGGGGAAACTGTAATCAGGATATATTGTATGAGAAAATAATCTATTTTCAATGAGGCGGAAGTGATAAAGAAGTGGACACACAATAAATCAATAGGTTTTACAGATGATTTAAAAATTTTAATAAAATTGATTAGGTAAGAAACTAATTGAAAGTAGAAGAAATTCTCATTAATTTCATGCTATTAAAGTCTAAGTACATATTTGTATATACATTGGTACAACCTGCTCTGTATAATGCCTACTCCACACACACACATTCAGCCATGTGCGTTGATGCTCCATTCACAATAGCCAGGAAATGGAAACAACCTGGATGTCCCTCAGGTGATGAATGGATAAGGAAGATGTAGTACATAAACACTATGGAATATTGCTCTTAATTTAAAAATATTTTTTGAAGCTCTCAAGTAAGTAGAAATGAATACGGAGTCAAATGAAGATGAAGAAAATACTCACATTACATAAAATCAATATGTGGATGTTTCCTTTCTCCTTACTCACAGTAGCAAAAACAAATGTTGTTCTTTAAAGATTCAAGGTGAGTTACACTGCCAACTAATGCAGATCCTGTTGAAGTCAGAACAAGGGGAAGCACTGGCATGGGCAGCGGGGATGCTGTTCGTCCTTCATAATTGCTCAGGTCCCCCAAACAGACTCATGATTCAAGAAAAACCTGCACCATCAGTTTGCATTAAAGGGAAACAAAGCGAGGAAACAACTCCCATTGTTCACAGCTTTAGGCACAAGTGTCCATTGTTTTCCCAAAGTCATAGTCAAGATAGTGATGGAAAACTTCTTAACCTTTCTATCTTAACTGGGGCCCCAAATATGATTTCCAGGTTGAACACCTTTCCCCCAAATTCATAGTCAGGATAATGATGGAAAACTTCTTAACCTTTCTGTCTTAACTGGGGCCCCAAATATGATTTCCAGGTTGAACACCTTTGTTGTTTATAGGGGCTGGTTCTCCCACTTGGGATGATCTGTTATTTGTCACGACAATCATCTACAATATATCCTTATGGACGTTCCCACACTACTAAATCAAATCCCTCTTTGTGGTTCCTAAACCAGGAAGGAGGAAACCACTGCCCACAAGCTCTGGTGAAGTTTTAACAGAAAGAAAGAGCTGTTTGGTCCAAAGCTGATGGGTGAACTTTCCCTGCACTCCCTTTCTCTGAGGGTAAGAGGAGGGTTTGGAAAATAAGGGCACCATCCCCTGCAAAGTTGGAAGTAATAGCAAAAGAGAAATGGGTGGAGAGAAGGTAGACAAGAAACCACCCAGGAAAACAAGACCAAGGAAGCACTGTCAAGGACTCAAAGAGAAATGAAGTAACTGTTTGAGAGGCAGAAGTCAATTGAAATGTCACGTTTCTTTTCTGGAGTTGACCTATTTAGATTTTAGCCATGGGCACAGAGTTGCTGCTTAAAGGGAACCGAGTGGATGGGATCTTGTTACTAATCATATAGTATTTTATTTCTGGTACTATTCAAAACAGCCCTACACTCCAGTGTTCATTATTTTCCTTTTTTTCCAGATGAGAAAACAAATTCAGAGGCATGAAATAACTTGAAAAGAAAAGTTCGTTCACCAAATACGAAGCACAGCTAAGCTTCAGAAAGTTTCTCCTTTGTATCTCCAAACCTCACAGACAGCTCAAGCGCAGGTCCCCTCCTTCCCTCAACCTTCCTGAGAAGGTTTAGAAAGTTGAAGGGGGAGGGGGGCGCGGCATAGGAACAGGAGCATCACATGCATCCAGCTGGAGGACCAGCCCCACCTCATAGCGAGGGCTCAGGTTTTTCACCTGATCTGAAAAGGCATCTCTCTCCCCCTTCTTTTCTGTTAGGTTTTTCTGTGAGGCTCAGTGCAGGCAGTAAACAGGAGTCCTTCCTAAATGACCTTGCAGAGGGGAGAGGGATTTTCCCCAACACTGTGATTTACCAAAGCTTTCAGAGGATTTGTACTTCTCCCTGAATGTCGTTGAGAAAGTTCTTGTCGCTGAGAGAAGGGTGTGGACTTAAGAAAGTGGAAGGCTGGAATGAGAAGTTGCAAGATGCTGAGACTGACCATCGGATCTTGCCCTGCACGTGGTGGTAGGGTGTGAGCCAACCCAGCCTAACTGATGAGGAAAGAGAGATTCTTCCTCAAAAAATAAGATGAATGTCTCATGACATTTAAAGTTGACCACTCGCCTGCCCATGTACTCACATATATGTGTGCATACACACACAAACACACACAAATATACACACACACAAGATAATCCACATGTATCTCTCATCTTACTGATTTTAAAATATATACTTTAGTAAGTACCCTGGCATTGTTGTGCGGCCACCAACCACCACCATGCCTCCAGAACTCTTAGTACCAGCTTAGAATAATTTTTTTTTTGCTTCTGACACAGGAGACTGTCTCAATGTCTGAGGCCTCAGTTTCTCCCATTTTCAAGCTAAGACATTTTAAAAAGTAAGTATGATTACCACAAGGACTAAGTAATACTTGTGCTTTTAGCACAGCGACAAATTCCAGTAGTCATTATTGTTATCGTTATCATTTCCGGGAATTCTGGCCACTGTTCCCTCTCATGAGCGTCAGGATCATACGTAATTACTCATCCCACTTTATGGAGCCTCTTCTCTCACTCTTCAACGCCTGATCAGTGTGTCTTATTACGCCACAGATTTCTTACAGTGTTGTCATTCATTAGATTCGGAAAGTATGCACTACATTATATGGTAGAAAAAAAATGGGTTTGAAACGAGAGAGAGAGAGAGAGAGAGAGAGAGAGAGAGAGAGAGAGAGAGAGAG
>CABHPQ010160084.1:0-20513 GCA_902168405.1 Peromyscus aztecus
TTCTGGGGGTTAGATCATTTGTAACATCAATTCTACCTTTGTTCCACCTCGTAAATGTAGACCTTACTTTAAATGGGCCTCTTTGTCCTGAAACCAGCCTTTGCCCATTCAAATCAGCCTTACATGTGGCTGCTGGAATGAGCTTCCTAAAACACAACTACATATTCTTTCCCTGGCCCAAATACTCGAGGCTGTTATAGTTTATGGATCAGGTCTCCATTTTATCTGTTCTTGCATTCAAGGCTCTGGTCCACCCTCCAAGGTTTATCATCTTTTCCTTATCATCTGTATCAGGCTCCATCTGTTCTGAGAATGCGCCCTGGTGTGTCCTACTTCCTGCACAAGATGCCATGTTTCCTTTTCCTAGAATGAATTGTACAATTATACAAGTCACAAGCGTTCTTTGAAGTCCAGTTAAGACGTTGCTGCCCCCTTCTCCGATCCCAGTTGTGGTCTATTGTCTTATCCCACGTGCCTCTAGCTTTGCTTTATTCCTCTGCTGTGCCTCTTCACAGCTGCACTGAGGGGGATTGTGAGCCTCCGTGCTCTCAGAGGGCAGAGGCTGTGTCCTTCTTCCTATCATTGTGTCCTCATAGCAATCTGGATATGTGCATTGCATAAAGCAGTTCAATAAATATTTGTGGAATGAATGAGAGCCATTACATAATAAGAGAGTCCAAAATCCATCATTAAGAGTCCAAGTTTATGCTATTGCCCTTGATATAATGGCTGTTTTCTTTTTTAAAAGGAGGAATAACATCCTCATGTAGATTGAGTTTTTAAAGATCATACTTTAAATGCACCAAAGGAGCTCACTTTTTAAAGAAATTTTGTGGCTAACCTTTTTGCTAAGCAGATGGGGAGGGGTTATACCACAGACTAGAACATTTGCATATCGAATTAGTTAAACCGGGATACGTTTCTGAGAAAAGGTGCTTAGTGATAGTTGAATTTACAGGACTATGCAGCTCCCAAATCAGAAGCCCTGGTCACTCACAGGCAGGAGGAGTGGCAGGGGCCAGAAGCCCTGGTCACTCACAGACAGACAGGAGTGGCAGGGACCAGCCTCAACCCCAGAGTACGACTCTATGTGCTGGATGGCTTTACCTTATTCTCTCTCTGTTGCTGCAGACCCCAGGATATCATTTCAAGGTTCCTAGTGTCAGTTCACCAGATCCCGTGGGGTCCATGGGATCTTAGTGTCTGTGGAATCTTGACCGGTAGGCATGCTGGTGAGCATTCTACAGGGAAGACATGGGTGCTAGAGAAATTAGCAGGGGAGGAACTTGGGTCTTCAGAAGAAAGGTCAACAGCATCTAGCCTGATCACCCACTAACCCTGTGGCCTGATCACTTAGCTCACCTTTCTTTCTTCCTTCCTTCCTTTCTTTCTTCCTTCCTTTCTTTCTTTCTTTCTTTCTTTCTTTCTTTCTTTCTTTCTTCCTTCCTTCCTTCCTTCCTTCCTTCCTTCCTTCCTTCCTTCCTTCCTTTCGTTTTTAATATGAAGTGGGAAGACCCACTTTTTTTTTTTTTAAGATTTATTTATTTATTATATATACAGTGTTCTGCCTGCATGTATCCCTGCAGGACAGAAGAGGGCACCAGATCTCATTACAGATGGTCGTGAGCCACCATGTGGGTGCTGGGAATTGAACTCAGAACCTCTGGAAGAGCAGCCAGTGCTCTTAACCTCTGAGCCATCTCTCCAGCCCCCTAGTTCACTTTTCTCGATTGCTTTCTTCATTTCTAAAATGATAGCATTAAAATAAAAACAAAAACAAAAACAATCTAGACCCTCTATAACTCTCGGCAGTACAGATTCATGCTGTAAGTAAAGAGAAACTTGGGATGTTTGGGAGCATGACAGCTCCAAGGGCATGGGTATCATTCTTGTTCTTGTAATTTAGGTGAGTAAAGTGTCCCCAGAAAGCCTAACCCCAGTGACCTGTGCTGAAGTAGTCACCCAGCTGCTCTGTCACAACAGTCCAATTTAATTTTCTTTCAGTATACTTTTTATCCAGCTTTCCACTTATTCACTTGATTGTTGGTTTGTGGCTTATCTCTTCACATCAGAATGGATGTTTTATGGAGACAAGGACCTCTTTCACTCCTACATTTGTAACCCTTATGGAGAGTTCCTGGCTCAAAGTGAGCATCCAGAGGTCATTGTTAAATAAATGAGGAATCTATACACCTGAAAAAGTTAGGTGTTGGCCAACCATTTCACTTCTAACACACGCGTACACACACACACACACACACACAAACAGAGAGAGAGAGAGAGAGAGAGAGAGAGAGACAGAGACAGAGACAGAGACAGAGACAGAGAGACAGAGAGAGAGAGAGAGACAGAGACTCCCCTTAGACAGGTTGGTTCTCAGAAGACAGCCTGAGAGCCTCCTCCCTTTGGAATGAGTGCTGTTGTGCCTGTGAAAGACTGAGGAGTATTCACGGCATTCAGTAGCCAATGAAGGGGTCTGCCAGCTGCTTTAACAAGGAGTTGCAGGAAGATTCATTATGTTGTGGGTATGAACTGTGTGATAGATTTCATGACATTCCTTTGGTTTTTAAAAGTAATCCTACAGCGGCTTATAAATTTGGCTTTTTTGGAAAGACTTGAGGTCAACACAACCTAGTTTATGGTTTCGGAAGTCAGAAAGAACTACATTCAGTTCCCCACATTGCCATTTATCAGCTGGGTAAGCCTGGATGAGTGGCTGGTATTACCCCAGTCCATTTCCCTTTAGTGAAATAGGCTTTTATGTGAAGCCATTATAAAGATTAAATGAGACTTTATAGTCAAATACTAGTTAATTCTGACTGGAACACAGTCAGAATTCAACAAATGTTGATTGGTGGTCACCATACTTCATGGGTGACTTCTTGAAGACATGTTTGCTGTGCTCAAAGGTCATGCCAATTGATAATCTAGTAAAAAGAAACCCCTCTCATCATCTCAGAACTGCTCTCCAGGGCTATTGTTCCGGAATTCTAGAACCCTCCCCAGAGCAATCATTGTCACCATTTCTCCTGTATTGCTCTGAAAATATTCCAAACACATATGCTTTTGATGTATTGACTCAACCTGTTTTAAGAAAAAAGAAACCAAATCTGCTCTTAGGAACCTTCAATAGGGTCCTTGGTATGTAGTGGGTAAGAGAAAGGGGACTAGAACAGCAGAGATCTCTGGAACATATCATATTTACAGAAAGCCAATAATATCTCTCTGCCATTAAGGAATGTGAAGTAGGACAAAAGGAATATAAATTGGGTGTGGTAACACAGACCTATAATCCCAATACTCAGGGGCTGAATCAGGAGGATCATGGATTGGAAGCCAGCTTGGGCTACGTAGCAAGACCTTTTTAAAAGAAAAACAAACAAAAGATCCTCATTATAAATACTCCACAAAGTCACACACACACACACACACACAGAGAGAGAGAGAGAGAGAGAGAGAGAGAGAGAGAGAGAGAGAGAGAGGCGGCATGGGAAGTAGGAAGGGTAGGGAATGGTAAAAATAATAATAATGATAATTGGGTGCAGAGTGGCTCATTTATAGGACTTTGTGAGTAGGGGACAGCTGCATAAACATGCATTAAGAATAGCCTGGCACAGAACAGCAGCTCAGCCGGCTCGCAGGCTGCTGTCTCTATCAGAGCCTCTCATGATTTGCTTCATTGCAACTGCTATCTGCTTCCATTTAATCGTTCCTAAAATGGGGATAATAAAAATGAAAAGCAGCATGGGGGGTTGTTCTGAGTAATGACTTTAAGAAATGATGATGGTGCATATTTAGGCTGGAAGATGTAAACAGACCTCAGAGGGACCGTCTGGGTGACACAAAACTTGCATCTCTTCTTGTTGTCTCCACAAAGATGCCAGCGATGTGTTTTATAACTCCACTCCCTCTGCCTTCACCTGACAAAAGATCCCTTTCCACTGTAGAGTGAAGCATCCTTGGTTTGTCTGTGTCATTTTGGGAACACTAAGAAACCGTTGTCACCTGTAATTTGGGACACTAAGTCACAGCCAGATCTTCCTGTGAAGGAAGTGCTATAGTTGAGGGCACATGCTTTAGCATGCAGTACTCAGTTCACGACAGCACTTACAGATTTGTGGGGGGATCAGTGAGAGGGACAAACGGAGCCCAAGTGAGAAAAGGACAACCCCAAGACCTCTAACAGCAATGACAAAACATAGTAAGCCTGGGGATGTTAGGGTCTCTGGAGCCTAGGATGTATGAGACAGGGAGGGGAAGCTACTGCCTTTGGTGGCAGAACCCACAGGACACAGCCCTGACTCTGGGTGTGGGCACTCTGTGATGCTAGTACCTGAGCAATGACGACCCTCTGCCACAGTGACCAATCAAAGGATACTGTGATGGAAGCAGATGTCATAAGAAATCGAACTGGCAGACTGTGTCTGAGCACAGGAACACATGTATGTCTTTGTCTTCCTTGCACCTGTGTGCCCAGGATGATGTGAGATGTTACTGAGTAGGTCAGCAAATATTTGGTGACTGCTTGAGTGCACCTGCCCAAACTATACTTGGCCTCAGAGGAGTATCTATGCTTGCTCCAGGTTCAACAGAGGATGGCAAAGGAATGGCACAGAAACACCCTGGGTCAGAGGGTTTGTTCCAGGTCTACTGATACCCACATTTGACAACATGCTATTTTTACCAACTCTGAACTGAGTCCTAATATGCTTCATTAGATTAAGGGATTAGAAAGCAGGATTCATGGAGAAAAGCAATGGTAATTCAGATTGTTAAGGGGCGGGAGAAAATGGCAACAAGGTGATGGCTTTCTCTCTTCAAATGTATGAAGAATTACTGTGCCAAGTGCAGAGATCAGCTGTTCATTTCCTCCAGAGACAGAACCAGAGTAAGTGGGCTTAAGATCAAGCAGAAGGGATTTATATTGACTACAGAGAGAATTCTTAATAGAGAGAAGGGTTGAGTCCCGAAACTGTTAACAACACTGGGGGGTGACTTTGAAAGACCTCAGAAATGAGTAATCCTCATTTCTCTGTGATGTATATAGGCCTGCCTAAACAGCCATGTGTGAACTGTGACTTTAAGAGCCCCTCTTTCCTTCCCTCCCTACCTCGCCCCTCTCCTCCTTTCCCCTCTCTTTCTCTTCCCATCCTACTTCATTTTTTCCTTCTTCTCTTGCTTTGTCTGTCTTCCCTTTCTCTTCCCCTTTCTCCTTCCCTCCTTCCATTCCTTGCCCACACATAGTTATTCAGCATTTGCTATGAGCCAAAGATTTTTTCTACCAACTCATTATTACAGTTTTGCTGGTGACTGAAATGGAAAACAACAGCAACAAAGCCCCAATACACTGCCGTACATAATAAAGGTGGTTACTGGGATATTCCACATTTCTGTAACCCAAGTCTTCCTGTCTGCTATGCCCCAGAAGGGTTTGATGCTGCATGGTCGTTGGTACCTAACTCGTGCCGATTTCTTTTGCTTTTGACAGTAATTTACACAAAAGGCTGTGCCACGGTGTCCACATTTGGGGATGGTTTTTTGAGTTGGGGTTATTGGAGATCTTCACATTCAAAGTGTTCCTGAGTGCTGGAGCACCATGCTAATCTAATCCCTTTTCTGAGGTTCTAGGGAAAAGCCACTGGGAACCATTCCCCAGCAGAGGAGGGATGAGAGGAAGAGGGGGAAAAGAAAAGGAGGGGGAGAAGGGGAGGAGGAGAGAGAAGGAAGAATGCTATGAACCCTGGGTATTTTAGGACTGCTGTGTGGCTCAGTCTCCATGCCCTCCCCATATACAAATGTAAAATAATTCAGAAAGAAGAGCATGCCATACCATGAGAATCCACTTCAGACATATCAGCCCAATGTCATGAGGAAGACTATTGCTTTGGAAAGTCATTTTAAGAAACCGGGGAGTTTTGTTTTTGCCTTCACTCATAACTGATTTTTCTAAAAAGAAACATTTCAGAAAGGCTACATGTCTTTAGATGCTGGCATCCACCATAGAACAAAAGGATGAGAAAACAGCCTAACCTTGGTTGACCGTGCTCTCAAACCTGTACTTGCTGATGGGGGTGAACAGCAGAACTGAGCCAGAAGGAAGTGTCCCCCACATGGAAGGCTGCTGCACCCATCTTGTTTAAACTCTACCACGATGTTTATTTCATGGTTGTTCCATGCAGTCAGGCCTTGCTTGAGTCCTCTCAACTGTTCTTCTAATTTGTAGGTCATTTTATTCTCTTCCCAGTGGAGGCATTGAGGGGAAAGGATGCTGGAGAATGGAGAAGTCATGAGTGTTTATTTTTACATTAAAAACCATTTGTGATTTTTCTCAAGTTAAAGGTATTTAGTGTTGATTATTAGACATTTAAGGAGAGGATGCAATAACCTTTACCTGTATCTACACATAAAAAAATTAACAGTTAGTTGTTTTCTATTTCCCAACAGTTTTTATTTCTGTGTACCTTATGTATGTATCTGTGTTATAACACAACAAGATACAATAGAATTGAGAATGTAATGTATAAATAATCTGATGTCCCTTTTCCCTTCCCACTAAGAGGTTGTAGACATGTTCCTAGCTTATTAAATAATATTTAAAATGGAAACTTAATAAAATAGCCTAATATTTCAATATAGGGATGTCACACTTCTGCAAACAGGTCCTTTATGGTAAGATATTTGTATCTGTGTTAAATGGGGACTCTGGTTTTCATATAGAAATAATTTCAGGGTCAGAGATGGCCTGACTTTGAGACTATAGATTGCTTTTCATGATGAGAAGAGTTGGCAATATTTGTTGAAAGATAAGTAGGCAAGCTTTATTCAGAAGTGGACAATAGGGTCTTTACAGCAGGCAAGTTTCTAGAAATAGGTCCCCCCTTTTCCTCCTTATGTAATACCCCTTAATGTAAAAACAAAACAAACAAACAAACAAAACCCCTCATTAAGGACGTCTTGGTTTGTCTTAACTCAATGACTGGCAGTGGACGTGCAGTCTGTGGAAGGCTCCCCTGATCTGCGAGGAGCTTTAGCAACTCCCTCCTAGTGACTTTCGTTTCAGTGTGTTTCCTTTTAGCTTGCTCATGTTTCTTTTCCTGGGTGGTGGCATCACCCAGACAGTGGTGGTGACTCTGTGTTCTGTGTCTTTCTACTGTTATCATACTTGTTTCATTTTCTTGAGAATTGGAGATTTGGAAATCTCAGACCCACCTTCCTAAGACACCAGCGGAGATCCTGGGTGTATGGCATTCTTGTGCCTCTGGTCCACAGATGGCCCAGAAGGACAGAGCAATTCCATCATTTTGCCACTGGGGGCATCACCTGACTGACCTTTCCACCTGCCACCTGATGGCAGATGGGGTGTTTACAAGGCGTACTTATGATTCTTTTCATCTCTTTGTGTATTTTCTGTTGCACAAGCTACTTTGTGGATATGTTACAAGCACAGTGACTTTTGTTGAGATGTGAAGTTTGACATTAAAGCTATAACATCTGATTGTTCTTCATATGCAAGCATACCTCTATTGATCTGCACTCGGAGATCTCACACTTTGCTTTCTTCCTACGTAATGATGGATTTGTATTGGTGCGTGTAGGTGTCTCTCTGTTCCCCTCACCCTTTCTCCACAATTTCTGATGCCTGCTGTGAGAACTGAACAGGAGCAGGGTCCAAGTTAGCTGTGCCTCTAGAAAGAGAAGCTCTGACCTCAGCATGCTAACTGCTGAGCACTTTATGCTGTGAAGATTTAGCTAAGCACTGGCCAACAAAGAAAATAAATTGTCTTTAAAAAATGAAAGTTATTAATAAGGAACATGGCTGTAAATCTCCCATAGAGGCTATAGATCTTAAATAATTCCGGGTGATTTTATTACTCTCTCTACCAGAATGATTTCTGTTCATAATTTGTGGGTTGCTTTAATTTCTTCTGATGTTTGCTGATGGCTAGCTGGCTGTTTTTCCTCTTTCTGTCTGTCCTCACACTCTGTTGTATGTCTGAGCATGCTCTCTGCTGCTCGTAATAGCCACTGCAGGGTCTGGATGAGTTCTCCATCTCAGGTCAGACAGACAGATGTTTGGAAGTCCTGAACTGAAAGCCCGTTTGTGGCAGGGGAGTCAGGAGAGGGCAAGGCTGGTTGTGGAGAGGAAAGTGGAAGATGGGAAAGGGTGCATGGATCAGAAGTCATGGAGAGAGAGAGCAACAGATCCAGAGAGGCCAACAGACCAGATTCCTGCTGTACTTTCCAGGTGCACCATGCCCTGGTTTTCAACAGACTTCGTGTGCACAACTCTTTCATATTTTCTAGTTTGAAACCTTGGTGTGTGACATCTGCGGCCATTGTCTTTGGCTGTTCCTACAACCTGTACTTTTTTTTTTCATTATTCATCTATCCCACGGGGAAAGGTGCTTGCTGGCAAAGGAGGAGCCACCTATTAGGTAGAATTTCTGGAGGCTATTTCAGCCACCTCAGCATTCTCTTTATAGAAAAATTTTCAAAAAGCCATTTTCTCTAAGGGAACTGGGGACAATTCTAGAACAGTCTTGCCTGGGATTAAGGGACATTGGAAAGACTTATCCATTAACAAATCTAATTTATTTGTGTTTAACACTTTATTAGCAATGCCATTTATGGAGAACTTTAGGTTATGTGAACTCACTATATATTGAGAAATACCCATACACGTAAGGGGAGGCTCAGTCACAGAAGTGGGTCTATTGTCTAGTCCTATTCATGCCCAGTATGTGAATAATCAGTGTAACAAAGTGGAAGCTGCTAATAGCATCAACGTCTCATAGCATCAGTGGAAATAACTGTGTAGAACAGAGGATGGTTTACACCATGGCAATGTGTAGGCCTTATCACTTAAGACTTAAAATGAAGTGTTAAGAAGTGGTTCTAGGACAGCAAAAGGTTCAGTGGGTAAAGTGCTACTATCCGATCTGCTGAGCTGAGGTCAGTCTTCAAGACCCACATGGTGGAAGGAGAGGAACCAAGTTGTTCTTTGACTTCCACAAGTGTTCTATGACATGTATGTTTCTACACACACATACACACACACACACACACACACACACTAAAATGAGTTAAAAAAATAAAGAAATGGTTCTACAACAGGTGTGAGACTGTTGGGTTCAAAATGAGATTGTGGGTAGCTTTATGTATCTGTGAGTTAGCAAAACTTGAAGGAAAAAAGAAAAGATGGGAGAGAGGAAAGAAAAGAAAAAAACATAAAATGAACATGATCTTTTGTATATTTGTACCTACCTGCTCTGACTATCTGTTATGAAACACACACACACACACACACACACACACACACACACACACACACCCCACACATACACACTTGACTCTTCAGACTGGAAGGACAGAGAGCATGTGCCTCGAATGTCAAAGGCCATGCTAACTACCCGAACAGCTGTCTAGATCATCCTTGTATAGGGGGTTTTCTAGAAAACCACCATCTTCTGAACAAAAGCTGCTGAAATTGACTTCACCCCGCAGTGGTCATGGTCCTGTGACCACACAGTCCTATGGATCAAACATCTGTTGGAAGCACAGACTGGGGAGAGAATGCCATGGTGATTAAAACTAGCTGACCTATAAAACAGTGCCATCACAATTTAGCTTTGTTTTCATATGAAATACTTTATAACAAATATTTTATGAACTCAACCAGCTAAGGGAAAAAGATTTAAGAAAAGGCTTAAGCTCTCAACTGAAACAAGATTGATCAAACTAGGTTTGGTAAGTTAAAAAATGTAGATTAAAGAAAAACAGCAAGCAGCATTCAGTGACAATTCATCATGGCTGCGTATTTCCTGAGTTGTGAGTTTCACCTGTAGTACATTAGTCAATTTAACCGGGATGAGAGTTTTTAATTTCAATAATCATCTGTTTATTTTGATAGCTGTCTTTTACTTCAGGCAAACGATGTCTCACAGTTACAGTGTGATGTGAACATTCTAATACATGGCATTTAAGAAGGAAAGTCTAGTGGATGCGCTGACGTGGCAGAAGTGTCACGGTGGGTCTGGGGAGATGACTCGGTGGGCAAAGTGCTGCTTGCACAAGTGTGAGGACCTGAGTTTGGATGCTTGGAACCCACAAAAAAGACGGTCATAGCAGCTGTATGTGTCTCCAGCACTAGGTGGCCTGGCGGATCAGTGGGGGACAGAGGAGTTCCTAGAGCTCTCTGGCCAGTCTTAGCTTAGTTGGCAAAATCTATGTTCAATGAAAGGCCCTGTATTGAAAAATAAGCAGGAAAATCATAGAAGAGTAACACCCAAGTGTTATTTCTGGCCTCCACACTCACACTCACATGCCCACGTATAAACACCACATACACACATGAGTCTCTAAAATTGGGGGACTGTGTCCTCAGGGCATCCCTACTTCTCACTCCAGTGTCCAGGTCATGATATTCAAAGCTGGCATGCTCTACCTTCCTCTCGCAACCCTTACTTCTCTGCATTTAGACTGTATTCCAATGTAATTGAAACTATCCTCCTTCAATATCCCTGGGATCTAACTCCAGATCCACTTTTCTGTGCCTCAGTCTCTTTCTTCATCTATAAAATGGGAAGAGTAACAGCACATTCCTTCAACGTTACTACAGAAGTCAAATGAGTTTTTAATTCATGTGAAATTCTCAACACAGTACCTGTCACGTACCAGGACTAGCTATGAACATGTCCACTATAATTGTACTTAAGCATAATTTAAACAAACAATGCAGCAATTGGACCAGATTCTAGAAAATAAGAAAATAGAGAAAACGACCCTTATACACATAGAAACATACGCTCAGAACAGGTTCAGTTTGGTCTTGAGCCATTGAAACCAGGAAGCAACAAATGAAATCTTGGATGTGCTTGGTGACACATAATCTCAGCACTTGAGAGGTGGAAACAGGAGGATCAGGAGTTCAAAGTCATCCTTGAATATACAGCACACCAACCTAGGTTACGTAAGACCCAATCTCAAAACAAACAAGCAGTCAAGAATCCACATGGACAAGGAGCAAGCTTCCTCACATCATTCTAAGATGACTTCTGGGAAACAGGATATAGTTGAGGGGTCAATCTAGTATTTTTGAGGACCTGAGTTTGATACCTAGTACCATGGTAAATCAACAAAAACAACAAAATGACATTTTGGGTATATTACCCAGAGTCACAGGAGTGTTGGAAATATCCTGTTTAGACTGAGCTCTTCATGGGCTCTCAGTAGTCATTCAATATCAGCAGAAGCACACAAGCAACCACACCTATTTATGAAACCTCAGAGTATGTCCTTATGCTGTTTGATATACTTGGATTTTGTTTCATTGTAATAAACCACGACTTTGTGGTTGGTCATAAAGGACTCCCCTTTATGGCTTCTTCCATCTGCGGCGGATAGATCGGCGCATAACCATAAAGGAATTCCTTCCACAAGGGAAAGTGGTTTAATGACAGAAGATATGGCCACAATTCAGGGTTATGTATAAAAGGGATGCTGGTGAAGAGGGAGATGAATTACAGCACCACCTGATACCTGCATAGTGTTTTGTGGTCCACAGACATCAGCAGTCCCACAGTGTGACCAGGCATGAACATTGGCTCCACCCTGGAACTTACAAGGAGTGCTACCTCTCAGATTTAGGAAGTTCTAGAGATGAAGCACAGTCATCTGAGGTTTAACCTATAAAACCTGGGGATGGTTTATAACAGACATTTCTTTTCACAAGAGGAAGTATCTGTTTAATAGATATTTAAGCTGCCACTATGTCATTGTCCTCTAGTCTCATTTTATTTCTCAGCCATTAAGCTTTAAAATAAGACCAAATCTTTCTCCCATCATAAAGGAGAGAAGAGAGCCATTTGCCTGGCAGGAAAGAGTTAAGACCTGTCCTAATCTCTCTAGGAGACTCTAAATGACCTACCATCTTTATAACACAGAAGATAAATGCCCGACTAGGCTGAGTGTCTGGGTTTCTTCATTCAGTGAATATTTCCTAAGCCTTACTGAGCACCACACACTATTCTAGAGATGGTGGGGGCAGTTTTGAACAAGACTTACCCCTTTCTTGGCCCCAGGGAGCTCATGTCCTAGAGGACAGGGTCAGACAACAAACAATGAATAAACGTACTGAACAAATGAATGAATATAATATTGACATGCAGGTAGGGCCACATATGGAAATTGTCAGGCAGGATGCGGTAGCCCTTAGCCACGTGATCCCAGCTTCAAAGGGCCTTCTGGAAATGACATTATTATTTCAGGTAAGTCTCTGCTTACATTTATAGCAACTATGCAAGAATTTTTTGGGGAAGTTTCACCAATGACTGATTAAGAGTAAACATTTTCTTTTCACATTATGCCAACAGGCCCTCTGCTTAAATCTTATGTAGCTACTGTGCTGAGGCTCCGGGCTCCTTCCCACCCATGGAACAGGGCAGTGTGGTTAATATTTGATCTCCTTTCGTGGTGCCACTGCTGCTAGGCCATAGAGAACGAGATGAGTTTTTGCAACCATTTCAATATTTATGCTTGCGTTTCCCAGCAAAGCATGAATGCTCATTGTTTAATATGAACTATGTTTAGTAAGTTGCCTCCCTCGTCTGCTGCCATAACTGAACATGACATCCTTCAGCCTTCTTTCCTCACTGTTAATTACGGCGATTATGTCACTTTCTTGCTTGTCCTCATTTGACCCTGTAGCATCACAGTGTGACCCTACACCAGGATATGGTGCAGATGCATATAGAACAGGTCATGAGCAGGAAGTCCTCTGCCTGCTTTTAGATCACAGACATGGTCTGTCTGTCCTAAAGGAAATAAGATACATTTAAAGGTTAAATTGTCTCCGAGCACTTAAAGATTGAGATTTCTGTAGATCACTGGATTTCAGAATTTCCTAAACTTTGCAGAGAACAGCGGTACCAGGCTCCCATCCTGCCAGGGCCGAGGACAGCAGCCTCCTTTGGCTAGAATACATGTTCTCCATTTCAACACATGAAGACACTGAAGCATCATCTCCAAGAACAGAGATGATTTCAAAAAGCACCTGTTCCTTTTTTAAGAACTAAAATGTGCACCTTAGAAATGGGTGCACTGGGATTAAGGGAGTAGGTCCCACTGGCTCTTTGATGGTTACCTGGGTTATAGGGTTTTTTGATAGTTCCTGCAGTTCACCTTGAAGTCTCTAGAGGGCGGCTGAGACTTCTGTGCTATGTCTTCGAAGTCTGAACAACCTTAGTCCCTGTAATAAATACATCGAGTCCCCCAATTCACGTTAGAAGGCAAAAGGTACTGTGTGAAGGCCTCTCTATTTCTCTGGCAACACAATATAGAAGCATATGCCAACTTTTAACACATGAAAGTGTTTCAAGGGGATTTGGAGTGATCCAAAAGCGTCATGAGCCCAGAGGGGAAGGTTTCAACCAAGGATAACCAGGGCTGGGAAGCTAGGATAAAGAAATGTTGAGGGGGGTAAGTGAAAAAAAAATGTAGAATTAAAAAAAAAAACCTTAGGATATAAAATGAAAGTAGGGACAAAATGTCACGTCTTAAACGTAGAAACTGAAAACTGACAGTGATTGAGGAGAGTGACGTCATCTGAGAATCCTGAGAAAGCAGGGTGGTGTTCAGTCATGCTGTTCTGACTGAGAGAGAGATGAAGTTGTCTGGGCAGAGGACACACTCAGCTGAGGTTTTCGGGGCTCCAGATAGAAAGGAAGGCGGGCTAATGACAGTAATTGGACTTGCTTGTGTATCTGTGCAAGTGCTAAATAAGGATCTGAGGGGAGGGCCTAGGCTCGCTCTGTTCCAGGGAGATGGCACTTTTGATTCTCCCACATCCTACCCCTGAAGTTAGAAGCATTCCATCTCAGAGTGGAACTGATTATTCAGAGAACTGCAAGGACCGTGCAGCTAGAATTCAGAACTCAGGCAAATACCTTCTTTCATCCCCATTGACTTTTCTGCAGTCTATGAGAGCAGAGTCTCCAGCACCATGAGGAGGCATTGCCTTTGCTGCCCGGATGCAACAGACATATATGGAGGACTTTGCTATAGAGACCTCTGTGTCAGGAGCTCAGATGAAACCAAGATGAATATGACACCTCACTCTCAAGGACTCTGCTCCCTTAGCAGAAGAGAGATAAAGATTACCTAGGCAGGGGAGAGGATGAGGGGGCAGGATGCAATGAGAAAGATGATCCCTAGACATCACACCTGCTATTTGATGCTCTAGCGTGGTCCTCTCCCAAGTGTGGACTAGAATGGGAAAAGGCAGAAGGTGTGACGCACTGCTTTTGAGATGAATGTTTAAGAAGAATGACTCCTATCTTGGGTTACTCTTTCACTGTCTATTATATTCCTTGATCTGAAGGAAGCTCATACACTGTTGTAGACAAGTGTGCTCACATGGGGAAGAGTTCTTGTTGCTGACCAACAGCCAGTGAGTGCCTAGTGTCACATGCATGCATCTTCCCACAGCACCCCTTCTCCAAGGGGCCCAAAACCCTGATTGTGGCTTCATGTACAACCTCAAGCCAGAGGACCCAGCTAGGGTGCAACCCGATTCCTGACCTGTGGAAACTATGACATAATAAATAGATATTTGCACTTTCTTCTCTTGCATTTTGTGGTAAAATTTTCACACAGAGATAATAAATGAAAAAGATTTAGAGAATGACATTTCTGATTACGAGAATCGGGAGGATCTGAGAATATTATTTTAAGATTGGCCTCAATCAGGGTGGTTTTTAAAGGCAGGTCACAATGCTTGGAGAATGCTATTACAGACAGAGTTAATAGCAGGTGAAGTATGTTTTTATTCATAGAATAATAAGCTTTGGATTTGTCCTAATGGCAGATATAAACCAGGGACTAGAGAATGACCTTTAAAGAAACATTGGACCTAGTGGCCATTAGAAGCAAAGATAGCTTGAATGAAAACTCAAGAAGCAGTCAGAAACCATGCAGTCATGAGAAAATCAGATATATTTTTAACTTCTATTGGGAAAATATATTTAATAGCTGTGAAGGACTCTATGCACTGAGATGACCACTACCATCATCTAGCATCTGGGTGTCCATGGAAAAACAGTGGGCACAGGGAGAAGAGACCTGTAGATTAGGGAGAATGAATCTTGACTCTATGGGAGAGACAAAGACCGTTGCAGTGAGCATTGGGCACCAGGATGATCATGGGGCACTTGGATCAGCATGAAACAGGAGTTAGTGGTAGAGAAAGAGATTACATGGATTCTAGTTTAAGTGTCTTAATGCTGAGTCTGTTGAGGAGAAGAAAAGAGAAACACGAATGTGTTATTATGTTGGGAAGATGCCGCTACAATGCAGATTTGGGGGTGTTCTCCCTGAAGGTAATAACTGAACGTCAGTAAGAAGACTGGTGAAAACCTGGTGAAGAGACCCAGGAAAGGGCTGATCAAGGGCATGTACTGAAGACTCTGTCTGGGGTCACTGTGGGGGAAGATGGTGAAATTGTCAGAGAAAGGGGAATGCTGTCACTTAAGGAGTAAGAGGCGAGCCTTGTGCAAGGACCAGCAGTTTCAAAGGGGATGCAAGGAACTTCACTGGGGATGCAGGCGTGCATTATCAGATGGCATGTCTCACCAGGTCCCTCCCCAAAAAAATTAGATCAGGCAATGCTGCTCTGATCCTCTGCAGCCTGAATAAAGCTCAGAGTGTTTAGGGCTTTGGTACTTTAAGGAATAAAGGAACACAGATATATTTTCAGCCAAATACAAGGTTTATTTTTTTTCCAAGATGAGCTTCATTGGAGGAGTGCCTTCACAGTCTTTTTTGTTTGATTTTTGTTGTTGTTGTTGTTTGGTTTTTTGTTTTTTGAGACAGGGTTTCTCCGTGTACTTTTGGTACCTGTCCTGGATCTCGCTCTATAGACCAGGCTGACCTGGAACTCACAGAAATCTGCCCGGACCTGACTCCCGAGTGCTGGGATTAAAGGCATGCGCTACCGCCACCCGGCCACAGTCTTAATTCTATTGATGAAACACCAACATTGAGTCTGTATTTTCCTGAAAATGCTGTTACAGACTTTGTTCTATGATCTCTTAGAGGACTAGTTAGTTCAAATTGATAATTTCAATGGAATGACTTTTCATAATGATATCCTAGCTCGAGCATCTCTCCTGATCCCACTGACTTTACTTATTATTTCTGACTTTATTCCAGTCATTTATTGTCTATATATGTGTGTGAGGCACACATGCCACAGGGTTCATGTAGAGGCCAGAAGACAACTTGCAGGACTCGGTTATCCCTTTCCACCATGTGAGTCCCAGGGATCAAACTCAGATTGTCAGGCTTGGCAGCCTTTACCCACTGAGATGTCTTGCTGGATAGTTCTTGGGTTTTTTTTTTTTTTTTTTTTTGAGTCACAATCTCATCACATAGTCCAGATTGGCCTTGAATTCTTGCTTCCTATGATTCCCCTGCCTCAACCTCCCATGTACTGAGACTACAGGTGTATACCACCATGCCTGCCTTTACTACTGATCTGCTCTTCAAATCTGTTTTTAGCTAGATGACTTACTGCCACTGAAGAGACTATCCTAAGGGTAAGATTCCTAAAAGAGATAAGGAGTGTGGTTTTTTTTTTCATGTTTCCCATGCAGTTTTGAGGTCTCTTTGAGATCTTAAAGAATGTTAGTCCATTGCGTGGAGAAGAAATCAATTTCTAAGAGTGGAGGAGAAAGCAAGGCTGTCTCTGGAATCTATCTTCCAGACATAGTTTCTGTTTGCATCTTGATTTCTATCATTCCAGTCATTCTGTCTTTGTATATTGGAAACATAGTTTATAAAAGATATATGAAGGCGTAGTTTCATAAAATTTGGATACTATATATCCAGTTTTGTAGTCTACATTTTCCTGTCATGGTATGTCATGAGAGGTGTGCACCAATACATTCCGTAGGTGTTTATTTGTTATCTACTACTTATGTGCATTTATTTATGACATGATTTTGTGTATCTCTATATATAGATATCTGTGCATGTGTGTGTTCATGTATCTTTAGGTACACTTGTGTTTGCAGATGTGTATGTATTTATGTGTACATGCATGTGGAGTCAGAGGACAATCTCATGAATTGTTCCTCAGGCACCATCCACCTATTTTTAAGATAAGGTCTCTCATTGTCCTGGAACTTGCCATATAGGTGAGGCTGGCCGGCCAATGAATCCCAGGGATCCTCCTATCTCTGCCTCCCCAGTTCTGGGATTATAACTGTGTGCCACTATGTTCAGCTTGTTTTTATGGGTCCTAGGGGTCAAATTTGCATCCCCGTGCTTGCAAACAAGCAATTTATCAACTGAGCTTTCTCCCCAGCCCTATGACATAATTTTTAAATTCCTGTCTCCTTTATACCACACTCACCTCCATCCAAAAGAGTCAGAACCTTGACCATGGATATTGGCTGAGTGTGTGGACAGTAGGGAGGTCTGGTTGTGATGGCTACTACCTTCCACACCACTCACTTCCTGGTGAGCTCCTGGAGGAGACTATGCCCACAGGTGTCTCAGAGAACACCAGGACACCTGCCAGCATTGGCTGTTCCCACATCACTAACATGAACTCTGCTCAGTCTCTAAGCAGGCACAGTCCTCCAGGGACTGACGTTGTAGCTGCAAATCTGTCTCCTGATGCTCTTTCCTAAATGCCTTTTAAACATGCTCAATAATAGATGAGCACCTGGGCCCTTCTTCACGGAGGACAGCTTAAACAGAACCTGGAAATGCTGTTGGCCTGATGGAGCTGATTCCTTCCTCATCCCCAGTTCCCCAGGACACCACTTAGTACCGCTCATCCCAGAGAAGCTCCTGGTGGGTTTTGTTGCCCCATTTCCTCTTCCTGTTCCCCTATCAATCCTAGACTCAACTTGCACCAAATCGTTGCAATTAGTGGCTGGCATGGCGGTTTGCAGTTCTCTGCTCTTGCATTCTCTTCTCTGCTTTGTAGTCCAAACAGGGTACTTATACCTGATTTGATAGGAATGATCCATTTGCTTAATCCCAGAGTCCCAGAAATAGGTGAATCTTCCCCTGTAGGCTTATGTAATATTGTGTCTGACATCAATTTGTTGTGTGCCCTGGGGCAAGCCCCCCAATGTCCCTGGTCTTCAGTTTCTATCACTGTAAGAAAGGGCTGGAGTGAATACATTAGCTTTCTGTCTAAGAAGTTCAAACCATATGTGGTTTTAAATACAGCCGTGGATTTTCCAGCACTCTGACTATAGCGCATTTTCAGTGACAACTATTCATTCATTAATTACAGAATTGGTTATAGAACTGCTTATTTTTAAAACTTCATTTCCAACTTGGGGCAGCTCAATCATTCAGCTCTGCTGGCTTTGTTACCAGCTGCTTTTTGGGACAGATGCTCCATAAGAGAAAGGTGAATTTTCACAGTGTGTGGTACTTCTGACTTTTTAGTGATCCACAGTAACAGTTACCAGAAGGCATCCTCTGGTCGAACTTTACTGCGGAGTGATCAGAGAACAACCTTAATCTTGGCAGTGGGTTATTCTATGTCCCCTCCATGGTGAGTTAGGTACCTAGCATATCATAGGTCAATACCCAGACCAGCACCTGACCTTAGAACTAAGTATTCTTCTCTTTTCTTCTTGTTTCTAGATAATATTTAGCAAGTGGGTATTTGTAAATCCCTGTCCCCCCCTTTTTTTTCAAAAGTAGAGATAGCGTATGGGACCCCGTGGTCCTTTCTCCTCTCTGTGTACTTTGGAAGCACTGTGGCACTTGAGAATCTAAATCCTATGTTCATTCTCTGGCTTACCATTCACTCAAGACATGTTAAATTCACACTCCAACCTACAAGGTTCTTTCTAAGAAAATACTATGGGGGGAACTAGTGGAGATGGGCGGAGTTACGCAAGAGAACAGGTGAAAAGAAGTGACGGAACAGACTTCTGGAGAAGCAGCCTGGAGAGCGCAGACCAGTGCAGACTTCCTCCAGGGAGGAAATGGAAGAAGCAGAGGGAAGCAAATCAGGGAGTCTCAGCTTGTGCCAGCTCTTTGGTATGGAGTAGATTCTCTAAAGCCATGAGCGCTCTGGTTGATATGTAAAGACAAACCAGTAGTAACTAACACTGTGTGTGTCTGTAGTTTGTCATTTATAATTCAGCCACTATTCTAAATATATCACTTAATTCAGATTAATCCTTATGACATCCCTGTGGAGGCACTGTTTAAGATTAACAAACAGCAAATGTCTATACTCATGGCCTGGCGGTCAATGGATGAGGGGAAAAGGAGTATAATAACCCAAGGGAAGTTTTCTGACTGCTGGAGAGCACAGCTAGCAAGTGGAGGCACCAAAATCTGGGTCATATAGCTCAATTCCACAGTCTGTAATGAGTCTCCTCCCTCCCAACATACACGCATGGAATATCGCAGAAAAACTAGTCCTGTTCATGTGCTCCGAGCAGCACAGCATGGACACATAGACAGTAGCTTCCCAGAAGTCCCTATACCTGTTTCACTTCCCCAGCAATTCCGGTAGCTCAGAAATCCAAGCCATAATGAGCCACATTGGCAGAGGGTGGTTAGCTGGTACGTTTGCTAACAATTCAAGCAGCTAAAGCTCAATCCTGATGGTTGAACTGTGTGGCTCTGTTCTAGACTGAGGCAGTTTCAAAAGAAAGACCAAGAAAACATCTGTCCCACTAATGTCCCTGTGCATAGAAAGGACAATGACAATGATAAATCTTAGTGATTCATGATTTTTCTTGTTTCAGTGGTAAACCCTTCAAAATGATTGGCAGTTCCCACCCTCCTTCATAACTAATGTCTCTGGATCTTAAGAAGTGAGGCCCAACTAGACATGTTGAAACAACAAATCCGAGTGAGAATGTTATTGATTTCTTTTCTTCAATGTGAAGACACACACTATCACACCCATTTCCTCAGTTGAAGTGTTTTGTTTTTACCCTGGGTTCCTGGCTTCACTGACAGCTTCTTCCACTTGTGAGACCTTCAGGGAGGCATCCAGAACTTGGGATAAGGTATCTTTCCAAAGTGGCCTTTATGGACTGGGAAGATCATTTTTCTCTATTGTAATCACATCATACCTGGTAGGGATACTAGGACTCTGGTTCTGAATAATACCAGCTCTGAGATCCACGCACCAGCAGGGCAATGAGAACCCGACTCTACAGCCTTTAGTAGTTTTGGTTAAGAAAGAGAGCAGCTGGCATTTGAGGTACAGCAGAACTCAGATGGAAATGAACTCAGACACAGAACCCACTTAATTCATTGGCAGCAAGTTGTCCAGCGGGCTAATGATACAAATACTTTGTTCGTCTTCACCTTGGCATCTCCCTGCCAGGCTGTTCTGCATTATGCTAGAGCTTAACCAGAGACCATGGGCTGTAGAGTGACCAAGGGTTTCTTCTGAGGTGTACATACACCCTGTCAAGGTTTTCACTTTGGTCTTTCACACACAAACAAGCCAATGGGGTGAG
>CABHPQ010160085.1:0-26811 GCA_902168405.1 Peromyscus aztecus
GTCCAACCGCCTGTATGCCTCCCAAACAGATCAAGCCAATCAGCTGTCTCACCCATTCCGAGGACCTGATCCAGTTGGGGGCCCCTCAGCCATTGGTTCACAGTTCATGTGTTTCCGTTTGTCTGGCCACTTGTCCCTGTATTCCATCCATCTCCGGTCCCAACAACTCCCGCTCACACAAACCCTCCTCCTTCTCGCCAACTGGACTCCCGGAGCTCTAATTGTCGTGCTAGAGGCCCCATCCAGTGACTGAGGGAGCTGGATGCAGATATCCACGGTCAGGCCCTGGGTGGACTTTTCATTTCTTAACATGCTCTGCATGTGTTTACCCTTGTCAGTTTACCCTCCACAAATCAGCACAGCAAACTTCTAAATTTTTATTCATGCATTTTGTGTGCATACATGTTCAAATGATGTGAATGAGTGTTAAGTGTGCATGTAGAGATGAGAGTTTTATTGTCTGGTATCTCAGTTGCTTCTCTCTCTCTCTCTCTCTCTCTCTCTCTGTGTGTGTGTGTGTGTGTGTGTGTGTGTGTGTGGCTGTATAGGTCAAAAGATAATTTGGGTTGTTGGTCCTCACCTTCTGCCTTGTTTGGGACATAGTCTGTTACTTTTCAGCACTATGAACAACAGTACAAAGGTTAGCTGGCCTGTGAGCTGTGAGGGATTCCCTTGTCTCCACTCCCATCTTGCCGCTCCTGTTGTAAGAACACTGGGATTACAGATTGCTACAACTGTGTCTGATTTTAAATTTGTTCTGGGTATCTGAACTCATGTCCTCTCACTGAACCATCTCTTCAGCTCTGTATCTTATATTTTGAAACAGGTCTCTCACTGAATCTGGAGCTCACTGGTCTGGCTTCAGTGGCTGGTCAATGAGCTATAGGATCCTTCCATCTCCTTCTCAGCTCTAGGTTTACAGGCGTGCATTGCCACATCTGGCTATCATGTGGGTGCTAAAACCTGAACTCAGATCTTCTTGCTTGTGTGGCAATGACTTTACTAATTGAACCATCTCCCTAGGCCCAGCATGAGCACTCTGCTTGTTTAACCCATTTACTTCTTTGGGTCATTTAATAGAGAACTCTCCACCATTATTTGTTTGATAAATCCCCACAACCCTGGATATGGCATCTATTGCAGAGCATTCTTTTACTTCTTTGTTTGTTTGTTGTTTGTTTCTTTCTTTCCTTCCAACATTTCCTCCTCCTCCTCCTCCTCCTTCTTGTGTGGTATGTGTGAATATGTGCATGCACATAGACACGTTTGGTACATGCACATGAAGGTCCAAGGCTAACATAATAAGTCTTCAGTGATCACTCTTTCCCTTATTCATAGAGGCAAAGTCTCTCAAATGAACCTAGAGCTTGCTGATGCAAATAATCTAGCTAGTCAGATTGCTCTGGGGATTCCCTGGTTCTACCTTCTGAATGCTGGAATTACAGGCAAAATGCCATGTGCACCCAGCATTTTGGTTGGTTCTGGGGATCTGAGGTCTTTGTGTTGCCCGGCAAGTTTTACCTGCTCAGCCATCTCCTAGCATGTTGACTTCCTTTTATATACATTCCACTAATAATCTTGTGCTTATTAAGTATATATTGTATGTCTGCCACAGTTCTAAGCCTGTCTCCTTTAAGTAACCCGTCTGATGGAGCAGGTAGGTGATGCTGAGCACCCTTTCATTGGTGGGGCTACTGAAACACCCAATGGGTGAGCAGCTTCCTGGGATCAAACACTTGGGTTCCAGTGCCTTAGTTCTTAGCATTGAGCTACACAGCTCACTTCCTGCTTTCCCACAATGCATGCATACCACTCTGTCTCCGGCTCTTGGTGCTCTGAAAGGGTTAAGAGAGTTTGCAACTCTTTCATTGAGCAGCAAAGGCCACAGAGCATAGCATGATAATTGGGCTTGTTTTGTGGGAAGGAAATGTCTGTCTTGGTGTCAGGGCACCATGTAAAAATGTGTTTTTATTTCACATAAATTAGTCTCTGTGTTCACCCAGTGCTGATGTTGGCCTGGCGGCTGAACAGGGCTTGGCATTCACTCTGCCCATGGAAATGACTCATTAGTAGAAGCAGGGGCCCTGTCTGCATTTTCTTTTGTCTCTTTCCCCAGAGCAGAGAACACAGGGTCTAATTGGAAGGCAGATTGCAGAGCAAATGCATGTGGCCTTTTTTGTTCCAAATACTTCTTTCCAGCCCCACCCATGCTAGCAGAGGGATGGCTAAGCACAGGTAGACTTCACATGCCCAACATCCAGAGACGCAGAAAGGTGAACTCATCAACTACCAGAAAACAAAATTCAGAGAATCTTAATAATAGAGAATGTTGAATCACAGATTTCCAGAATCATGGGATCTTAGTATTATATATTCTCAGAATCTTGGAAATAAAGAGAGAGCTGGACTCTAGACACAACTTCCTTCCATTTGTCTGTGTTTCAGTGCAAATGGAGCTTTGTCCATCTCCTCCAGTGGTCTTCTACTTCCTTCACTCCACTTGCCCCTCACTCACACAGTCTGGCTAATTCTTGTTTTTCATCCATGCCTGGACTGAAACAACCGCTACTCCTGGTTGCTCTCTCTTCTCCTAGACTCATAAGGGTCTCCATGAGATGAAAATAGAGCCCCTCATCTTCCCATAATGTCACATCTCCACTGAGCTTACTTCATGTCTCTGGCTCTGGGTGAGTTCCAATATTTTCAGATATTTGTTCATAATTAAATCTCTCCCCTCATGTTTAGCATATACTGGACAAGTAAGAAATATCCAGTGGGTCTGGATATTAAATACCCTAACAAAGTACATGTTGAAGGCTTGGTCCCTACTAGGAGGTGGCAAAAACTTTAGGAGGCATAGCCTAGATGGAATGGGTATTCCTTACTTTCTGGAATAACTCTCCATTCCATTGTCAAGACACTGATTGGGTAATGAGACTCATCATGAGGTCAAGTCACATGTGTCTGTGATCATACCTCTCCACCCTACATAGAACTCCTCACAGGATTTAGCAGAGAAAAGTGTGGGTTTATATTCACAATCAACTCAATGGACAGGGTAAATTCTCAAACATTGGAACGAGATCCCTCACAATGAAACACTGTTGCTCTAAAAGTCTTATATGATTTAGGGCCTCATTTTATAGTTCCGTGACTGAAAAAAGCAAAGCTTCTTTCAGAGAGGCATATGCATACATCAAAGTACATGGTAAGTTAACTGGTGTACAATGGGTATGCCTGCAACTACTATAGCCAGGAACTGCCTACCCGGACTACAGCCCCTTCTGCAGGGAATCACCCTTGACTCCACAGCTCACACCTGTCTCCTTCTGACGTTCCTGTGGATAGAATCACTCAGAAAGTTTTCTGCACACGATTCCGCATTTGACAGTGTAGAAGAATTTGCATTAAAACCAGGCAAAACTCGATCCCCACTTCATCATGATAAATAGATAATGACAACCATGGGATGGCCAGTGAGCCCCAAGTGAAGTATTAATTGTGTAGTGTCTCCCCAAAAGACTCAGGCACTGAGGGCTTGGTCCCCAGCTGATACTGCTTCTGAGAGTGCTTGTACTACGATGGTGCTGATCTCATTAATGGGGGATTTATTGATGAATTTACAGCTGAATGGGATATTAGTAAGTGGGTATTGGTGGAGAGAAGTTGCTGGGGATGTATCTCTGAACAGTAATTCTTCTTCTTTCCTGTCTCTCTCCACTTTCTGACTGCCATGAGATAAACAGCCTCTACCATGATAGTCTGTCTGCCCTGTCTTGGGCTCATGCGCCAGAACCAGCCATGAACCTAAAGCTCTGAAACCATGAACCAATGTAAGCCTCTCCTTAAACTGGAACTGAAATGCCCCATCCCTCACATCTCTGGTGCACCTGCCTGCTTCCCTTAGTGTGAGCCCTATGAGAACTGAGGATTTTCCAGCTGTAGTCAAAGAAGTTCTCCTAGACGGGCCCTCTAATGTGACATGAGAAGGGAGAATGGTGGAGAGGAGCAAAGGCTATTTTTTTGAACTAGCTGGACATGAGTGAGTATACTGGTGGGTGTGGATAAGGTACACTAATAGACAAGAATTAGAACTCCAGTAGAAATGGAAAATGACTACAGTAGATGTGGAGGCACTGGTATCCTGGCAGAAGTCTGCCATAGTTTTAGCTGCCAAGTTAATACAACCCAGAGTCATTTAGGAGGAGAGAAGCTCAACGGAGAAATTGCCTAGATCGGATTGACCTGTGGCCATGTTTGTGAGATATTTTCCTAATTGCTAATTGATGGGCTCAGCCCACCATGGGTGGGCCTTGCCTAGTCTATACAAGAAAGACAGCAGAGCAAGCTAGAGGAAGCCAATCAGTGAACAGCATTCCTCCGTAGTTTCCCATGCTCCTGCTCCAGGTTCCTGCCTTGAGTTCCTGCCTTGGCTTCCCTCCTTGATGGACTGTAACTTGTAAGACAAATCTAACCCTTTCTTCCCCATGCAAGTTTTGGTCAGTGTTGTATAAAAGCAACAGAAATCAAACTAGAACAATATGTGTGGGTACCACAGTATACTTGAGTTGTTATCTCAATATATTAAGTAGGTATCCTAATAGGCATGGGTGGGTACTCCAACAGACATGGATAGGCAATCTGATAGATGTGTGTGGTTATCCCTAAAGACATGGGTGAGCACCCTGATCTGCTGCTACCAGGAGAAGATAAACTATAGAGCCTGGGTTCAGGGGGGCAGTGATGTGACCTTGGGTGAGTCCTTCATTCTCTGAGTCTTCACCTTGTCTGTTCAGAGGGTGAGCTCTACTGACTAGCACTTGGAAGAAGAAATCCATATTAGAGCAATTGAGAAGTATTTGTCAAACAACCGAGGCCATACCCTGAAGCATGTCACCATCTTCTTAGAAGGTCTTGTATCATTTGTGAATGAGATCAGTAATGTCAGCCTCTCAGATTTTCTGTTGAGATTTCATAATAAAAGGCAACCCATTTTCAGTGGCTGCAAAGGGTGAAGCCAAATTAATCTGTTTGTCCCCCCCTCCACCAAGAGTACCATTTTGTATTGTTTTCCACATTAGCAGAGAGAGAGAGAGAGAGAGAGAGAGAGAGAGAGAGAGAGAGATATTTGGGGGATCACTGATCCTTGGCCTGGTCATCCCAGACCTCTTCACACTACTTCTCATCCAGAGGTGAGATCCCGGAGGTGCTAATTTTCCGCAACCCATCCGCCCCTTACACTTTCTTCTCTTAAATATTCATGGCTTGACATTGTCGCTCTTGTCACACCTTATTTATATTTGAAGTTGAGGCTGGGCATTTTTTTCCCATCTGTCTTACTCATAGTTCATTTTCTAAGGAAAAAAAAAAACTCCAACTGAAAATGTTTATTTCTCTAGAGTTTCCATCTCAGGGGTTATTTCTCATGCTGTTCAACTGTTCACTGTTTTGACATAACACATTTGTTTTCAGGAGGAATCTTGCCTTCCAGATGCATGGCATTCATTCATTCACTCATTCATTCATTCACAAACTTGCAAGGCTCTAACACCCAGCATCACTTCCTTCAGGAACTGCTGACTGTAACACTTATAACCTCCCCCCCGCCCCTCAAGACAGGGTTTCTCTGTGTAGCCCTGGCTATCCTGGATCTCACTCTGTAGACCAGGCTGGCCTTGAACTCAGAGATTTTCCTGCCTCTGCCCCCCAGGTGCTGGAGTTAAAGGCATGTGCCACCACGTACTGCACAACTTATTACCTTTAAAGAGTATTATACATGGTACTAGGTATTTCATATGCAGCTATTCATATTTCTAGTGATTAAGCAAAAGGGCATCATCATAGTCCTTTGCAGATGAGGGAACTGAAGCTGGGGCCCATTCACTTAGCAGTCAGTGGCGGGTCTGTCTCAGTGGAGCCAATTCTTGTTCTCTCTGCTCAGCCTCTGCCTTGCAGCCAGGGAAGACCGCTCCCTAGATAGAGGACCATCGTCTCTAAGCACACAGAACACTTGTGGCCTAAGGCAATGGTCTCTGATTTAAAAGAAAAAGAGAGATACAATTCACATAGCATGTAACTCATCTACATCAATTGAATTATTCAATATTTTACAAGTATATTCACAAAGCTGCCAAACCAAGACAACACTCTAAATTTGACTATTTTTGTGTGCACTGAAAGCTACCTTGCATCCATCAGTAGTTGTTAGGGCTTGAATATGAACTGTCCCACAAACACTAGTGTGTTAAAGGTTTAGTTTTTAGATGGTGGCGTTATTTTGGGAGACTGTTGAAATGTTAGTGGGTTTGGATGATGTAGGTGACTGGTGGATGATTGCTTGGGCATAGACAACCCCACCCACTCTGACTTCTCTCTGTTTGCAGGTTGCCTTGCTCCACCGAGTATTCTTGGCTCTGACGTTCTGCTTCCCACAGCTTAGGAGCAGTGGAGCCAAGTGACCGTGGACTGACACAGAGAACCCAGATAACGCCTATCTTCTCAGGTGTTTGCGACAATAAAAAACACTGAGTGATGGAGTGTCAGTGCCCGCCCACCTCCCCTGGGTGCTAAGCCAACAATAACCTAGCTTCCTGAGTCTTGATGCCTACTACCAATGTTTCATGTTAGTGAATCATGCAAGACAATGGTGCTTTATTGATCAGCTTCTTCCACCGGTAAGGGGTGTTAGACCTTCAGGTTTTAGAAATACAGCCTCACTTTCGTAGGCCAGAGCAGGCCTTAACTCAATATGGAGCTCAACCTGGTCTCAAACTTGCAATCTTCCTGCCTCAGCCTCCTGAGTGCTGGAGTTACAGGAGTGGGTCTCCATGCTTGGAAGTCCGTCATTTCTCTTTATATTCTATTGTACGGAAATTCCTGATTTTCTTTATCTATTAATCAGTCGGTGGGCATTTTGCTTTTTATTTCTTTTGAGTGTTGTAATGTCTCTGTTTCTGGGAATTTGTCCACCTCACCTGTGTCGCAGAGTATTTTGGCACAGTAGCATTCCTAACATTTTCTTACCATCATTCTTTATCTCTGACAGCTCCTGTCATTCCTGACCTTAGTTATTTGGCTCTCTCTCTCTCTCTCTCTCTCTCTCTCTGCTTTCAAGGTTAGTCTAGCTGAAAAAAGTGTATGCAATGTTTTTAAAGTATTGTAAATGTTTACAAGGTTTTGTACATGAAGTTTATCTTTTCTGAGAAATTCTGTGGTTTTCTCCATATTCTCCCTATTGCTCTAGCCCATGGCCCTTATGTGTACACTTGAATCTTTTTGATTTTTTTCTTTTTTTTTTTTTTTGTCTTTTTTTTTCTTTTGACTGCTAGAGGTGGGAGGTCAGGTGACTGACTTTAACCCTCTCTATTGTTCAATATGGGTGTTTACAACTTAAACTTTCCTCTGAGCAACGTGCCCTATATATTTTTATATGTTGCAATTTTGATTTGTTTATCTAAAGCTATTTTTCAATCTCCTTGTGATTTCAATCATTCATCATTTGGGAGAATGTCTTCAACTTTTCATGTTTTTGTGGACTCCACCAATTCTCAACTGCTGCTGGCTTCTAATTTCACCCATTGATCTGGGAAGATGCCTCTCTGCATGGTGTCAACCCTTTTCCAGCTCCCTGGGGGCTTTCCTGAGGCTCAGCAAGTGGCTCTTGGGAAGAACCCACATCTGGTCCTTGCTGGCAGGGGTGTGGCTAACATGTCAAGTCTTCATGGTCTGTTAGGTCTTTTGGTTTCTAGTGCTGTCCAGCTCTTATATATCCCCCTTGGTCCTTTGCTTAAGCGTCACATCCGTGAAAGTGAGCTGCTGGAGTGCACAGCTATTCATTTGGAGTTGACCGTCTCTTCCTTTCATTTTGCTACATTTATTTCATTCACTTTTTTATAGATGTTTGTAATTTTGCTATCTTCAGGTCAGGCTGGATATCCTAGCTTCATGAAATATCTCTAATAAAGAACTTTATTTGGTCTCTTATGCATATATGTGTTATAGTCTTTTTAAATTTTTTTTAAAAAACTGAGAATTTCATACCTAAATACTACATTTACATCATTTCCACCCCCCTTCCCCCTTTAACTCCTCCCATCTCTCAAATTTAGGACCTCTTCTTTAATTACTATTGGTCTATATGTGTGTATGTATCCCGCTGAGTCTATTTAGTGTTGCTCATATGTGCATGTGTTTAGGGCTGACCACTTGGGACTGGATAACCTCTCAGGGGACTCATCCCTGAGGAGAGGACTGATTGATTGTCTTTCTCTCTCATCTGTTACTTATTGGCCATAGCTCTTCATCTAGGGGCAGGGTCTTATGAGACTTTGCCTTTCTTTTCCTTTTATACTCCTGGGGAACTAGTGTGGGGCAAGTGCTCTACCACTGGGTTACACCCCTTTCCCTCTCTCTTGTCTTTTCATGCTTGTCTGCCTGGTCTATCTCTCCTCTCCAATCCTCCCCTCCCCTTCCCTCCTCTCCTCCCCTCCTCCTCTCCCCTCTCCCCTTCTCGCCTTCTCTTTCTTTTCCACCAATTGTTTCTGTGAATAAGACTGTGTCTCCTACAGGCTGCCCAGGGTTGTCTGACCTGACCATCTCTGGCATTCAATCGAAGTGTGTGATGTTTCATCTGATGCTATTATTCTCAGGGTCGACTTATCTCGGTTCTCTTGTGCTTTTCGCTGCTTGTCCGGCATGTATACGCTTCTCAGGTCCTTCATCATGAAATGAGTGTTTCCTCCAGCGGTGTTTTCGTTCTTTCCACACTCAGTATTTTAGCTGCTGTGGAACGCCTGATATTATATACTGCTGGGGATGTATTGTGACTCAGATGTGATGAAATATAAACACATCGTGCTTTTTCTTAACTCTTTAATTTTGAGAATTTCGTACTGTATACAGTGTATAGTGATCATATTCACCCACACCTTGACCCGTCCCCCTCCCACTGTGAAGCCTCCTACATGGGCTCCCCCTCACCAGTTCTGTACTATTACTATTCCGTATCTCACACCTCTGTGTGTGACAAACGCATTGACAATTAATTATTACTTGATAGAATCTGCTTTGAAGGAACTGAAGACTGAGGGGAGTAATTACACGCTTACAGGGATTGCTGAATCAGCGCGCTTCCTGCTTACTCCTGGTCTCCCTACGTCTGTTATTCTGATGAGTCATCTGATGAGACACTGTTCCCTTCTTTTGGCACTTCGTTTCTGTCCTACTTCTTTGTGATATTATTGTCAAACACATTCTGAAGGCTATAGGTCCAGCATTACATTATACAGGTATAATATGTTTATATATCCATATGTGTTCCTGTGTCACTTGATATCCAGGGGGGCTGTATCTAAAGATTGCAGCTTTAGGTGAACATCATGGCATGTGCTGGCTGTGATGTGAAGCAGTGTAACCTTATGAGGGCCCATTGCATATGTGGTGCCTTACTGACCAAAACGTTATGTGGCACATGATTGTATCCTGCATCGTGCAATTTTAAAAAAGAAGTCAATGGAAAATAAAAATGGGATATACTGTCTTTTATAATTGACTGCATAATTGAGTGTGTGTGTGTGTGTGTGTGTGTGTGTGTGTGTGTGTGTGTGTGTGTGTTTAAGACAGAGTCCCTCTGTATAGACTGTCCTGGCTAGCCTCCATTCTGTGGTCTTCCTGCCTTAGCCTCCTGAGTGCTGGGATTACAAGCATTCACAGCCCTGCTGAATTCCAGTTATGTTCATGTGCATGCCTTGTCCATGATTTAACTGGAGTAACTTGCTTCTAGCCTTCCTCTAGAATCCCTTGTGAAGCAGGCCTTTCATGCTCGATTACCCGACAATATTTTCTTCCAATATTTAGTTTTGGATCTGTGCTGGTGGACAGTGTATGTTAGTCTATGGCTTCTATGATTCTGAACACTCCACCACACTGCTTTCTTGCCTCTGTTTTTCAGATAAACATGTTGTTAATGGCTCTTTTGCATGTAGTGAGTTCTTTTGTTCTTGTGTGTTTTCAAAACTTTCCTTGGGGTTTCGGTGTTACCTGTGATGTGTCTGACCATAGCCTCTTTGCATCTGCCCTGGGAGCCTCACAGAACTTCCTGTTTGTGTGGGATTTGCTCTGTGGGCTGGTGGGCATCGAGCATCTCAGCTCTCTTTCTGCTCCCTTAAGGTCTCTGCCTTCTGCTCTCACGCGTTGGGATCAGCTTGTGGAGCTCCCTCTTGTGTCTTCTCGGCCCTCCACCAGGCATGATGCCTATTATTTGCTATCAGACTTTTCTAATCTTTTTTCCTCATGCTCAGGTCCATTCTTGAGCTCCATGGTGAATTTTCCACTTCAGTTATTGTATTTTTCAATTCTAGAACTTCTGTAGAGTTCCTTTAAACATTTGTATGTCTACCTGGGGAAGCATTTCATTCGAATTTTCCTTTAATGTTTTCTGGACAGCTTCCTTAGTTCTTTGAGCATATTCATAATAACTTCTCGGGTGTTTTTCACTGTTAATTCCACCCTCTGCACCCCTTCCATGACCATTTCTTGAAGCATTTATCTAATTCTTCTTTATAGATAGAAACTCAGGAGTCAAATACTGGGATAAGAACCTGAATGATCCGAGAAGTGGCAGGGAAGTGACCAGTGAACTCCTCTCTCTCTCTCCTTCCTCAATCCAAAAAGGCCAAGAATCTTTCTAAGCCCCACCCCAACTACTTCCTGTGTCTCTCTATATGTTCTCGGTCCTCCAAAACCTCTATGGATAATTTTAGTCAGCTAGTAGCGAGCTCTGCCCTCTGATTCAACTTTATTGTTAGTGTTGGGAATGTGATAATGCAATCAAAATATCCCACAACAATTTCTATCACCTACTTTCATTTCTATGTGTCGAGAACGCTTTCCTTAGGCATTATCTTGCAACGCTGCTTGATGTGGGCGTTCTTGGCTTGGTCATGTGATTTTCTTAGAAGCCTGTCAGTGTGCTGGCTTTGATGACTACTCAGATTTCTCCCATGCTTGATATTCCTGCTGGTGATGTTTGGCTGCCCTTGTACTGATGTAGCCATATGCTACTCAGTTGTTCCAACATCCCCTTAACTCTTGAGAAATTTCTGTGTCATGGTTATGTGTGTGGCTTCAAGCCGACATAGAAATTCAGGGAGCTACTAGTTTTGACTTACGTTTGACCAAAGACTAGCAGCTCAGAGTTTCCCCCTTTGCCCCTGAGAGGACACAGCCTTGTGCACACACTTAGTCTTCAACACTGCTAGTGGTGACTAGAGTGTTTTCTGCTTCCTTTGTAAATTCCAGCTTCCTAGTGCTATGGCATTGACACCACATTGCAAAGCTTTATTATCTCTCGAAAACAGAGCCTTGCTAACAAGTCATGGCCACCAGCACCGTTGCTGGGTGTGGACAGGGAATTTTACAGCCTGCTATCAACCTGCATTCTTGCTTTTAGGTAATCTGCCAACCGCAGAGTTTGATAACTGTCTACATCAGCAAACCAGAAAACAAAGAAGTTATAGGCTGGGACAGTTAGTGACGGTTTGCTGGCCCTCTGACGGTTTGATTCCTACTCTGCAATTCAAAACTAACTTCTTGAGTTTATCTCCATCTCTTTGTTCACTTCCTTCATCCTCCTCAAGCCCTTAGGAGGGAGATTTGTACAAGAATGCCCCATGGTTTTGTTCAGATAGGTTTTGGAATAAAGTCACCTTCCCTTGCCACAGCAACCTGTCTCTTGACTTACCTTGTCTGTCTCTGCATCTGGAAACAGTGGTCGCAGGGCTGGTGTAGCTCATTACTTGGTCAGGGGTTGGTAGGAGCCTATATTTAAGCTCTTTGTGTCAGTGGGCTTTTGCCTTGTGCTGATGGCTCTGTGTGTGCCTCCAATGACACCTCAGTTACTGCCCTGCTTGGCCCAGGATGGAGCATAGATTGGAGCATGTGCACCACTTTCCCACCCCCAGAGTGGGATGGCGCCTAGTCTCTGCCTCTTTCTCAGATTCTCTGCATGGAATTTCAGGAGGCTTTGTCATTTGCCAGACAGAGCTACCAGTCTTTAAAACTGCTCTTCTCTGCCGTCTCCACTGCTTTTGACAATGCCTATTTTCCCCAGTAGACTGACACCCCTGCTAACCCGAACTGTAGAGAGGGTTCCTTGTGTTCTTGGCTGGTTTCTCTGTACTGCAAGCTGGAGTTTGATTGGGAGATTTTAAAAGAGGCTACAGGACCGGGCTGGACAGAAAAGCCTCCGCTTTACATATGGTGCCTACCATCCGGTGTGGATCCACATGAGACCTGAGAAATCTTAAAAAAGGTTCTGAATGCACAGAAATGGAGCTGCACTGGGCTTCCTAGTCTCACAGTCCCATGACAGCAGCAACACAGAGATGCATCTCTAAGCAGCTGCCTGTGAGATGGAGCTGGCTGCCAAACACCATGAGCTAAGCCACATGGAAGGCTCTTGCAGCCTCTCACATGGGGTGGGGGGGTGAGGGGGGCATGGTACAGAAGGGCTTCTCCCAGCTGCTGCCTACTGGTTTAAGTTTAAACTATTAGCACAAGCTCTGGCAGCATGCTGCATGACAGATTTAGCTTTTGCTCACACAGACAAAAAGGGTTAAGAAACACAGTAAAAACAGATTCAGATAAAAAGGCCTCAAAATGAGTCACAGTATGTTTAAAAGATATGCTTAGGCTTGAGAGAGAAAAGAATATATATATATATAAAAGAATATATATAATTAAAAGGATAGATTTAAAATAGTAAAACAAAGTCCTTAGAAAGGGGAGTAAAGTAATATAAAGAAAATAAGCCATGTGAGGATAGAAAATGCACAAAAATCTGGATTATGTATATTATTGTGTTGTCTTTAAAATTTTTGACTGTTATGAGACATTTAATTATGGAAGCTGCTGGATTAAACCAATCGATATATTTAAAAAATATCTTGACTCCAAAATTTAAGCCAAAAGGTATGCCACTTTGGGGGAGAGGTTTTGTTGTTGTTTCCATAGGGAATGAGAGGCTATGGATTCATTCAAAGTTAAAGATGATCAGGTTTGATAGAGGAAGACTCCATGAAAAACCTCTGATGGGAATGGATGACCCAGATGATCCAACATTTCAGAGAACCTCTGTTGCAGTTTCCTCTGAGTTCTGCATCCAGAATGGCTTCAAGGCTGCTGGCTGAGATGATTTAGCATCACAGAATACTCCAGTCAGGATGTGACCATAACCCTAAATTTTCTCAGGGTCTCTCAAAGATTATCAGTGCTCCCAATCAACAGGAAGTAGTCTAGAGAACTATGCCTACACCCCAAAAATATAGATTGTGGATGTTTGTCATTGTTTAGAGGGGTTGGTTACAAGTTGTTATTGGTAATGGTCAGGAAAGAAGCTGAACAAAGGAGGTTAGATTCAGAGGTCTTGTTCAAAAAAGAAAAGGGAGATATAAAAATAGGATAAAGTATGGATTATTGAATCTACTTTAATCCAAAGAACAACTACTAATGTTATATATTTTACATTGGTATGAATTTTGGTTTATTGATACAAATTTAAAGTTAATTTTGTTATACCGTATGTATATTTTTACTCTTGTTTAGGATATTATGTTTATGCAGCTCATTTAAAATATAATGTGCTATGGGATATCCTGTATGCTGTAAAAATATGTTGCTATGATTGACTGATAAATAGAATGTTGATTGGCCAGTAGCCAGGCAGGAAGTATAGGTGGGACTAGCAGAGAGGAGAATGGGGGGAACAGGAAGGTGGAGAGGAGAGATGCCAGCCTGCCATCCAGGGAGCAGCATGTAAAGGCAGCAGGTAAAGCCACAGATTGTGGCAACATATAGATTAACAGAAATGGGCTGAGTATAAGTGTAAGAGCTAGACAATGGTAGGCCTGAGCTAATGGCCGAGCAGTTTAAATAATATAAGCATCTGTGTGTTTATTTTATAAGTGGGCTACGGGACTGCCGAGGATTGGTGGGACCCAGAGAGAAACTCTCTACCTACAATAATGTATAATTAAGAAGCACAGATTAATAGTTAGTGATCTATAATAGTCAAACTTATAGTTATGTTAGGTTTTCTAGGTCTGCAGAAATATATTTCAGATAGATAGATAAACTTCAAACCTTTCAAAGAACTACAGAATATGGCATTTAAAATGTTTTACCAACTTAGACTTTTCTGGACAGTGAGACACTTCTGCTCCTGGTAGCACCAATTACTTCAAAGAGGATGATGGATATCGAAGAAACTCCTTATGGAGTTTGCTTTCAATATGGCAAGGCTAGTCATTTGGGCAAGAAACTGCTTTTGCCTGGACTGCTTGGCAGTATGTTGTGTAAACTGGACATGCAGGACCCATAGGAAAGTAACCACTGAACTTTGCAAAAACAAGGCAGAATGGTCCTTCAGGGTTCCTGCTTCACAGAAGAAACTGCCAGACATTATGCAGGACACAGAGGGAAGCAACTGATGAACTTTGCCAATATAGGTAGGACAGTCCTTTAGATTTCCTGCTTCATTGAAAAGTCTGCCAGATACTCTAGGCCTGTAGGCTGAAGATGGATGCCCCAACATTATAGAACTTTGGGTGACTGTCCAGGCAGCCAGATGTCTCTGTCATTTCTAGAGTTTTGGAAGTTGCTTGAAATGCACTTCCTGTTTACTCAGGTAATATTATTTCCTTCTGGGGTCTTTGATGTATTTGAATACCTGATAGTTATAATTATAGTTTTCCTTAGTTATGATAAAAGATAAATTAGATATAAAAGTTTAGATTCACCAAGATAAAATAGATAATTGAATGTTTTCTCTAATTTTGTCAAATATAAATAGACTAAACATTGTAACTGTAATTCTTGCTTGATAATTGTTTTGTTATATATCATTTTACTATGTTAAGGTTAAAAACCTTCATTTAATTAGATTAAAAGGGAGAAATGCTGTGGATTATGATCATTGTTAATAATAAAACTGATTGGCCGATAGCGGGGCAGGGATATTGAACACAAGAGCCAGACTAGGAGAATTCTGGGAAGAGGAAGGGCAGAGTCAGAGTAGCCAGCCAGATGCAGAGGAAGCAAGATGAAAATGTCATGCTGAGAAAAGGAACCAAGCCATGTGGCTAAACATACATAAAAATTATGGGTTAATCTAAGTGTAAGAGCTAGTTAGTCATAAGCCTGAGCAATAGCACACAGTCATTCTAGAGCCAGGGACACCCAGACTCACTGAAGGATGGAAGGTGGGGTGAGGAGAAAGAGGAGCGCAGGGAGGTGGAGAAGTGGTCCGTGTGTGCATGAGCTGTTGTGTGCACAGCTCCATTGGTTACCCTGCCTACCCAGGAGAGACTCCAGCGCGGGAGGCAGCCCAGCTCTCTGTTTCTCTTCTCCCTTATTCCCCACCAATACCAGTTTATATAGGAGAAAGGTGAGATGGGCATTTGTAGACTGAGTCCAGCAACTGGGAATTCATTTGTTCAGGTTGGGGCCTGGTTCAGTCTGTTTCTCATCAGGGTTTATTGAGTACTAAGTGAGAGCTCTTCATGGAATAGATGTCAGGAAGGCCCCCAAGGGCCTGTTTATGCCTAAGACTTTGGTGCTATGACATCAGTCTGTCTCATCAAGATGGCAGATTGGACTATAAATCTAACTTCAGGCTAATAGGCTGGCCATACTAAACATTAATTAAACATTTAACATTCATTATCATCTTGCTTGCCACATACATTTTAAAAGGGCACTGTGGGCTGATTTTGATAGGTTGGGAATCTTAACAAAATAAATCCAGGGAAGCCTGGACTCCTGACCTCTTTCTTCTGAGTAGAATCTTCAGTGGTCAAGAGAGCATTTGTTGATAGTTTTCTGCCCCTGCAGTGGCTGTCAATTGTTTATTTATGTATCTGTTTATTCATGAATCTAACACGCTTACATTTAATATCTACTAACTCCACACACTCCTCCATTATTAAAGGTATCTTGATAAAAAGGGGTTTGCCCCATTCAGTAGTAGATGAACACTAAGCAAGGAAACAGATCAGCAGGGTGGCCTAGGAAGAAGGGAAAGCAAGATGCAAGGGTAAAGCTGGGAAGTTTTAAAGCCTGGATAGTCAAGGAAGAGTTGGCTGCTATACAGAGATTTCAGGGAATGTCTGGGAGATGAGCAGGGCATACACAAAAGACCTGGGGTAGAATAATGGCATGGCCCTGTGGCTGGGCCTCCATGAAAGTGAGCTATTTCTAAGGGACAAGAGTCAAGATGGAGAGGCTGCTGGGGTCTGCACCCTGCTCTGCAAGGCTTCCTGCACAGGCTCCATGTGCTTATTTGGTGCACATGTGGCAAAGACCCAAACCCAGAAGGGTTCTCAGTGCCCAAACCAAAAGCCGATGGCCATCATGTTACAATGTGATGAGTATCAACCTCTCTAGTAGCAGAGGAATGAGGAGTCTGCTCTGCTCCTATGGGGTCCTGTTTGTCTATGTGGCCAGCTTTGAGTAGAGGACACATGCCTTATTCCATTTGTGTTCAACACGACAGCAGAATTTAAGACCCTGCAAGTCCAAAATTGAGGGATGAACGTGATGATGACTTTCCCTGCTGTAGTATTTTGCATCGCCATCTTGCAGGGAGGAGGAAGAACAGAGCCTGGGATGCTCAGTGGGCTTCTTCCTCTAGGCTCTGTCTCGGAGGCCTCAAAGGCCACAGAAAGAACATTCAGCAGGTGGGGAGGGGGCTAACTCATCAGATTTGCCTTTCAGAAGTCCCTCTCTGGTGAGATCAGAACTGATGTGGTGGCAAGGGTGGTGGTTCATGCTTTTAATCCCTGAAGCAGGGGCAGAGGCAGGTGGCTCTCTGTGAGTTCCAGGACAGCCTCATCTACAAAGGGCATTCCAGGCTAGCCAGGGCTGCATAAGTGGGACTCTGGTTTTAACCACAAATTAAAACGTAATTTATTAGCTAACTAATTAATTAAAAAAAAATCTGTAACCCCAGCAGTTCAGCCACTGAGTGGGAGGAGGAGGAATTCAAAGCCTTCCTTCGCCCAGTAGTTTGAGACCAGCAGCTACAGGACACACTGTCTCAAAAGAAGATGAAATAGCAGCAGTGGAACCCTCAAGAGAATCGCAAAAGTGTGGGTGTCGAGGAATTGCATGGTCACCCCAGCCGAGGGGAGCAGGGGCCATAGAGCTGGCAGTCTGCGAAGGCAGCTCCCTGATCTCAGGGCCCTTCACACGTGCTCTGAGACGTTTCCTCTCCAGCCTCCTTCTCCCAGTGCAAAGGGTAGCCTGGCCTGCATTTATCTTTCCAAAGAGACCATTCTGCAAACTGCAGCTCCCTGAGACCTCAGCTGCCCACGCTCCCAGGCATACTATGTTTTCTGGGTCACAGCAGACACCCTGGTGAGCTGTTAACTGGGCTCTTAGTGTATTTTGCTTCCTGAGACTTTGGTTAGATACCAGAATCCTTGTAGGTTTGGGCTCAGGAATGATTTTCCCAGTCCCACTGGGTTGGAGGTCAGAGGTTTGGGGAAAATGGCCCCAGGTGGGTAACGTTTTCTAGTCTCTGGGCATCTGCTCTGAAGGGCATATCCCTCTGTAGAAATCCATAAAGCACGGGTTAACTTTCATTTCCAATTAGCTCTGAATTTTCTATAAAGATATAATCCTTTATTAAGTTAATGAGGCATAATAATTATTAATTGCTAATTATTCATAGTCGCTTAGCCCATTTAAAAGAAATGATGCCATTTAGGGAAAGATTTAAAGATAAGCAACTATCAAAGGACTTTTGTCCAGTATCCAGCCACCCTGTTCTTCAGTGAGAAGACAAGTTTCTCACCCAGAAGATATGATCACACTCTTCATTCTGTGCTGGGAGTCAGCACACTGTCATGTATCCTTGCCCAGCCTCCTTAGCCACTCCGAGTGTTCAGTTTCCCAACGTGAAAGCAGGATCTGCTGGGGGTGGGGCATGAGAGGATGGGAGTTGAAAGCCCAACATGGCAGATGGTGAGTCAAGGGGTGGAAGGAATCTGTTAGAAAAGGCTTCCTGATCTGATACTGAATGCACATTGAGTTTCTAATTAAGTACTTTGTGTGTGTGTGTGTGTGTGTGTGTGTGTGTGTGTGTGCGCGCGTGTGTGTGTGTGTGTGTGTGTGTGTGTGTGTGTAAATGTTTTCATAAGTATGTGTTTGTCTTTTTCTGTGCCTATCGCTGAGCACCACACTGTGTAATTTATAGAGAACAGAAGCTTGTCAGGCCCACAGTTCAAGACCCCAGTGAACCATGAAGACTAACATTGATTTGGTGTCTGGGTCATAATGGACACAGAGAGTATCATGTGACGAGAGAGTGCAAATGTGCCAGGAAACCTATGCTTTGTAACCTATGCTCCTGCCACACCGCCTACCCGACAGGAGATTAACCACTCAAGAGGACAAGGCTTCTTGGCCCAGTCACTTCCCAAAGGTTCTGATTCTCAAGTCCATCAGCATGTGGCTTTAGGGATTAAGTTTCCAAGACAGGAAATTAAGGGGGCATATACAAACCATAGCAGATCTATGTGTACATGTGCATGCATGTGTGTATGTGTGCATGTTTGAATGTGTATGCATATGTGTGCACATGTGGGATTATATGTGTGTGCATATATATATATATACATGCATATGTGCATGTATGTAGGAATGCACACACACATATATATGTGTGTAGGCACATGCCTGTGTATGCATGATTTTTCATGTATGTGATATATGCAGATGGCTTTAGGCATATATGTGTACATGTGCATGTGTATGAATGTGTGTTTGTGTGTATGTATGTGTACAAATGTATATGTGTATATCATATATATGTCTGTGTGTATGTGTATGCATGGGAATGTACATATGTAGAATTATGTATGCACATATATGTATATATGCATGTATTTGTGTATGTTTGTGTCATAGTTAGCTTTCTACTGCTGAAATAAAACACCATGACCAAAAGCAACTTGGGGAAATAAGGGTTTATTTCAGCTTACATATCCTGGGTCACAGTGTCTGGAGGGGAAACCAAGGCAGGAATCTGGCAGCAGGAACTGAAGCAGAGGCTGTGAACAAATGCGGCTGACAGTCCTGTTCTCCATGGAAAGGCCAGGACACCTGCTGGGGCGGCTCCACTCTTGGTGGGGGGGGTGGGTCCTTATCACATCAGTCATGATGGGGAAGATGCCTGCAGGCCAATCATCTGGAGCCATTTTTTCATTATGTTTTCCTCTTCTCGGAGGAAAGACTATGACGGCCAGAGGAGCAGGGGTTGGTTTGCTGTGCGACTGTGTCTCCCAGGAATCTCAGAAGCTGCACCCACCAACATGGCTGCCTGAACATGAGCTAGGCAAGGACAACAGCAGACATGCCAAAGTGGACGGGGAAAGACCATGACCTCGGCCCCACACAAAGGACTGCAAATAACTAAGAAATGCTGAGAATGGGAGAAATAATCTTCAACAGGGAAGAGCACATCAATTAGTCATTCAACACCAAATGGTCAGGCCTGAAAACATACAGAAAAGTAACATTCTACACGGTTACATTTAGGATATATATGTATAAAATTATATATATGTAAATGTAGCAACAATTAATGAAAGAAGGGGCCCTGAATTTGACAGAGAGCAAGGAGGGGTGTAGGAGAAGGGAGAAGAAAATCGTGCTTATATTCTAATTTCAAAAATTAGAGAAATAACAAAACATAGACACAAAACTAAAGCAAACAAAGAGGGAAGGTTCTCTTATCAGGTATGTCTAGCTTTGTGTCAAGTTGGCAAAAACCAGCCAACATAATATGTATGTGTGTGCCTGTATATGTGTGTAAGTATGTATATGTTCATGTGTATGCATGTATACATACATTTATGTATGTGTATATGAGTATGCATATATATAGATGTGCATATGTATAAACATGTGTATGTATGAGTAATTGAATTCATCTTTGTGCATATGTATGTATATGTGCATGTGTGTATATCTACACATGTATATGTATATTAATATACATATGAATATATACAAGTGTGTTGTATGTGTGTAATGTGTACATGCACATGTATATTTGTGAATGTGTGTATGCATGTATGTATGTGTATATGCATGTGTATATGTTTATGTATATATGTGTACATGTGTATTATATATGTGTGCATGAATATGTATGCATATATATGTACAGCCATATGTATACATGAGTATTCCTGTATATTGTTTATGTATGTGTTTATGTTGTATACATGTGCATATGTGTATGTGTGTATTATACTTGCATATGTATATGTATACATATATGTGTGTATGTTATATATTTATGCATATGTGTATGTGTGTATGCATGTTTCTTTTTCTACTGTCTATTGTACATTTATATGTGTGCATGTGTTTGTGTGTATGCATGCATATATGTTTATGCTGTGTATGCACACATATGTGTATCTGCATATGTGTGTGTTTGTGTATGTGTGTGTACTTCTATATCTTTGTTTCTTGTCTTTAAACTTCTCACTGAAGTTCATGGACACTGATACAGAGCTCTCTGATTGGGCTCCAAGGCCTGCAGAACTATTTTAAATACACAAACCTGTTGGAGGCAGCTCTCTCATGGTTAACCGTGATGCCAGGGCCTCTGTTCAGTGGCCCATGTCCTTCATCTAAGAATATGTGGGACAATGGTTTGGTGTTGTGCCTTCTTCCTGTTCTGTGTTTGGTGATGACACAGAGTGGGAAGAGTGTTATCTTCATGATGGCTAAAGGCTAAAGCAAGCTAGGCCCAACGGCCAGCAGGGTGACCTGCCAAGAGCCACCTGACCTCAGGACATTCCAATCTCCTTGCTGGCAGCCTCTTCCAGGCCAGGCTGCTCTCCAATTCTGAGCCCATGTTCACTGTTAGCTTTCATTTGAGTATGTGGCCTTGACTGTGGGTCATTCTAGATGCTACTCCAACCTTCAATCCTTTGTCAGAACCCTAGTTACAGACTCAGAGACACTGGTGGGAATGCCCTCTCTTCCCTGAGTCAGAACTGCTTTGAGTGGGATGGAAACAATGTGACAGCATGGCTGGCTTCAGACCTAACAGATTCCACACTGACATCATGGGGTATGAAGAGTAGGGCTGTGTGGAGCCAAACAGGCTTACATCAGTGGCCCAGGCTCCCAGCAGAGGCCAGGCAGCAGCTGCAACAGATGATCTCTCACCCGAGGCTGGTGAGGGCATGAATATCATTTGCTAATACTACTGGTGATGCAGAGCATTCTAGATGCCAGATGTGGTTCTCAACTCTTTCATTCATCACCTGACATGCCCTGAAATGATTATCATTCTCTTTACTGAGAGGACATCAAAGACCATCAAGGTTCATGGTATTCCCCAGCTACGTGGCCAGTGAGTATGAACCCAAAATGAGCCCTTATTAGCAGAACTCTGCTGTCCCCCTTATTGGTGCCCAAGGGGAGGTTAGGGGCCATGAATGAAGGGCCATAGGAAGAGATGGTAGAAAGGAGCATGAGAATCTAAGTCAATAGAGCTTTCGTGGCTAATGTATTATAGTTACTCACTTCTCCCAAAGGGGATGCTAATTTTACCATGTAAGATGGCAGCAATTGTCACTGGGTCAGCATAGTAGATGAATGCCATGGTAACTACTATGGAATCAGAAATTAGATTGCTAACCAGATGGCCTTAAGATATGACAGTGATCCTAAGTCCTAGGTGGATATGATGTCGCCGCCAGGTGTCCTTCAGTGTGGCAGTCAAGCCAAGAGCCTGAACAAGAGAGATAGATAACATTCTGAGACTCAACCCTTCATCACTGGTTTTGAAGGTGGAGGAAGGTCGTGAACCATGGCACTTGGTAGGTTCTAGAAGCTGGAAGGGAAAAGAAAATGATACTCTGGGTTCCAGAGTCTCCAGGTCAGATGCCCAAAGTCATCCCCAAGTTCAGTGACTTCTACTTCAGATGTCTGGCATCCAGAGCACTAAGAAGCAAACGAAACCTTTTCTCCTACTGAGTCTGTGATTTTGTGTTACACAATATGGAGGGGCTGATACAGCAGAACAACTCTCATTTAGAGCCATACACAGGTCAGCCTGGGTAGAACTTCCCCTTGCAGGCTTCATCTGTGGGAAGTTGTAGGGTAGAGGAGCACATCACCAACCCCACAAAGAAGCAACCACGCAAGCCTGAGGTGAGCATCATTTTACACCTGACAGGGGAGGGTGTGTCTCTACACAGTTTCCTCTCGACGGCCTTGGTTTGTAGTTTGCTCTTCCTTGTAGTTTATTAATAGTAGCCTCTTCCACTCTCAAAAAGGTTCAAGCCTTTGATGATGGCCTAATATTGAACCCAAAGTATGTGTCCTTAACCAGCACAACACTCTGTGGTCTTCCTTTGCTGGTATGTGGAAAATACAAAAACCTAATACAATGAATGAACCTTATATTAGCTTTTATTGGGAAAGCCCACATCTCTCTGTTTATATTGCTACACATAAGCACACATATTTTAAATTGAGTATTGGATGGAATTAGAATTTTGTGAGGTGTGGTATAAACATCATATTTAGGCATAAAATGTTCATTTACAAACAGCATACATTGAAGTATTAAGTTCAAATTGCATGGTGTCTGGGTTTGCTTTAAAATGACCTGGTGAAAATATGTTATGGATAAAATAAATATATACAGGGCATGATGATAGCTGCTGAGGAGCATTCCATATGGGGCTGGCAAACTATCTACTTGTACATATTTGAACTTTCCATAGTGGGAATGTAGAAAGCAGTGTCCTCTTTACAGCTCTGGTTATTTAGGGAAGATCTAGCCACTGAGTGTCTTATTGCTTTTCTTGTCCCTTTGGTCTGTCCTCAGGTGGCTGGATCAGGGGAATATTGGGACATGAAGAAGATGTCTACAGAGGTCTTTAAATAGGTCTTCAAGAACCAGAGAGTTATTCTTTGGGGAACGGGATTGAGAAGGTGGATACTCAATAATTAGCACTTTAATTCCTCTTTCTGATACCTATTATGGGACCTCTTGTGGATGGGGAGGTATAGCTCTGATTTGGGGTAAAATTCAAGGATCCCCCACCTTCACAGTGATGGAGGAATATCATTAAAGGGCAATTATGAATTGTGAACTAGTGGGATTCATTGAACAGATATTGTGTAGAGTAAGAGACATGAGTATTAGATCCTAAAGTCTTGTTCTGAAATTCATAGCTGTGCAGTCTCAACCCTTCTGAACTTTCTTATCGAATGTTGGAAATCCGACCCTTATTTCTCAGGATCATTGGCAGGACTGCCATATTTTAAGCATCTGACACATAGTAGGGTTGGTACATACACATAGTAGGGTTGGTACATGCCTAATCTTCTTCACTGCTGGATTTGCTGGCATTGCAGACTTGGGACTCATGCTGTGTGCTTAAAGATGCATTGCCCCTGATTTCTAAACCCTGTGGAAGATGGGGAGAAGAAAGATTGTAGGGGTCACAGGGAATGAGGACACCAGAAGAACACAGCCCTCTGAACCAGCTAAGCGGAGCTCACATGGGTTCTCAGAGACCGGAAAGGCAAGCATGGGGCCTGCATGGGTCTACACTAGGTCCTTTACATATATGTTATGGCTGTTAGCTTGATATTTCTGTGGGACTCCTAATGGTGGGAGCAAGTGTGTCTCTTTTGCCTGCTCTTGGGACTCTTTAGGTTGCTTTGTCCAGCCTCGATGAGGGCTTTTGCCTTGTCTTATTGTATCTTGTTTTGTCATCTTCAGTTGACAAAATGTTTCTTGGATAACAACATTTCCCTTCTTTGTGAAGAGAAACAGAAAGGGAGTGGATCTGGAGGAGGAAAAGGGCGGGGGGAGCTGGGAGGAGCGGAGGAAGGGGAAATGTGGTTGGGATGTGTTGTATGAGCGAAGACTCTATTTTCAATAAAAATGTGTACTCATTATTTAAGAACCCAGTAATGTGCACTCATTGTAGAAGAGAAAAAAGACCGCAGACGTATGTCAAAGGAAAATAAATCCCTTCCACAGAGTCTCTGAAGACTTCCACAGCAGGCATTGCATATCCTGTTCACTTTCAGTCTTCTCCCACTTCTCAGTGAAAATAATTGAGGTCATTTGAGGTGTAGATTTTTCCATCTGATTTTTTTTTCAACATGTTATATGAGTTTTTCCTCCCTGGGGATTTTTTTCAATGTTTAACAATAAAAGCACACCGGAGTCTAGAGTTAGATGAACTGACTTAGGAGAATTCGTAGCTCTGCCATGGCTTAGATATTTGACTGGATAAATTTCGAATCTTTTTGCCCTGGGTTATTGTGGGAATTAAGTAGCCCAATGCCACTCCCGGACAGAGTTCCTGCAGTGGCATTTAGAGCGGGTTGCTGATGTTGGTGCTGGTTACACTGCTGTGTCATTAGAGATCCATCATCCCCCGGTGTACCTGAAAGAAGAGGGGCACAGAGACTACAGAGCACTGGGGGCTTGTACTGTGTGACCATCTCTCTCCTGTGTGATTCTTGGCTCTCTTGGAGAGTGAGAACTTCAAGTTAGAGAGACTTGAGTCCAAGATCGGCCCCAGCTTGTGTAAACTGAAGGAAATGACATGACCTTGGATATATTAGCATTTCCTGGCTCAGCCAGAAACTGGGGTTCTTTCTGTGTCCCCATCAGCCCTTGGTGTGTCTGGGAACTACTTCTTTGCTGCTCAGTGTTGAGGACACAGTGTTTAAATACCAGGGTCAAGCTGGCCACCATGTAGCACTTCACCAGGGCCCTGCCATTGCTCTGAGCCACAGTTTGTCCTGAGGGCAATCAGTCCCTCAAGAGAGTTTATTATGTTCTGCTCTGGCATTTAGTTCCACATATATCGTGATGTGAAAAACACTAGGCAGATCTAAGCAAGCTTCGTGTGTTGGAGGCTGCATGCTGGACACACCTGGGAATTACTAGATCTCCCAGAGAATCTGCAGACAATGTGAGCATCTTGATTTTCTTTTGTTTTTTCTCATGTTCACAAATACCATCAGCCTTTCATCTACCGAGACACTGGTAGTGTGATGCAAGTCAAGGCTGTAGATGTATAATAAAACATGGGTGCACACTACAGTTTTGGTTCCTAGAAGCTGTGGGTCATGGAGTGAGTTGTTTCTCATCTCTGGACCTTCACTTTCTCATTAAGGCCATGGGGGCAGGAGAAACCCTCTGACTTCTATCAGCCTATAATTTTACAACCTAATTTCTAAACCAGGCATAGAGCTTTGAAGTTGGGGCAGCACAATGTCAGAGACCAGTTTCATCAGCTAGGAAGCTTTGGATCACAGAGAATAGAAACATTTACGCAGACTTGTCCAGAAGCACAGAATTGCTTGGTGGGATGGCACTTAGGACTGTGTAGACAACAATTCAAGCAAGTCTTCAAAATCCCAGGTTCCTCTGAAGGTCGTCAGGCAGTACCAGGGCTGGCTGTCTCCTCACATTGCTGGAGATGCTCTCGACTTTCCAAATGATACAGTAGATGTGAAAACATCAGCTTGAAGATGTGAAAACATCAGCTTTAAGAACGATACCATTTCTTCTGATGGAGTTGCCCTGGGAGAGAGAAATGTGGCCAAGGCCCACCCAGTTACCCTCCTTATATGCCCAAGTTGGATCACATGCCATAGCTCCACAAGACAGTCACTTTTGAGAGGCAGGGTCACCTCATTGCAAACAGATTCATCTAAGGAATCTGCACTGAGCTTACTAGGGGATGGAGTATGTCCAAAGTGGGGCCTGGAACAAAATTAGGCTCTACTTAAGCAGAGGGAAGAATATTGTGGGAAGTGGGCAGGGAACACCAGTCATTTCTTATTGACTATAATGCTCTTCTCAAATGATTAACAAATAATAAAAAATACTAGTTAGTAAACATTAAATATTTGATATGTAGCACATTCACGTGTTGAGACCTGGACAACTGATTTATTCTTTGTTTACTGTTTGTTCATAGTTTTGTTGTGGCGTGTGTGTGTGTGTGTGTGTGTGTGTGTGTGTGTGTGTGTGTGTCTGTGTGTCTGTGTGCCTGTGTGTGTACGTGTGTGTGTGTCTGTGTGCCTGTGTGTGTGCGTGTGTGTGTGTGTGTGTGTGTGTGTATGTGTGTGTGTGTGTGTGTGTGTGTGTGCTCACATGAGTGCTAGTAGATGTGTATGCATGTGTATGTATAGGCTACCTGTCAGTCTGGTGTGGTTCCTCAGGAGTTGGCTACTTTGGGTTGTTGTGTTTGTTTGTTAGTTTTTGAAAGCGAGTCCTTGACTGGAACCTGAGACTGGCTGAATCCATCAGGCTGACTGCCAGCAAGCTCCAGGACCTGCTGTCTCTGATCTCCAGAGCTGGGATTACAAGTGTGTGCCACCATGCCCAGCTTTTTACGAGGGTACTGGGGATTGAAATCAGGTCTGAACACATGGGCAGCAGACACTGGGATTACAGTGTGTGCACCACAGCATCCAGTTCTCGTTCCTTAATCTTCCCTGTGGCCTGGAAGCTGATGCTTATACCAGGCTGGCTTCACAGACAAGGAACGGGTGACGCTGGAGATCACAAGCAAAGTGTCCTGACTCAAACACAGTATGCCTGAGTGATTTCAGAGCCTGGGGTTTTCGTTACTTTGTCATTCAGGTTTGGGGGAGAAAAGGAAAAGGCACAAACACCCACAAAACACCGGACATGCTTCATGCACACAGCTTCATTAGTCTAATACCTAAAACAAGCCAGTT
>CABHPQ010160085.1:26911-42844 GCA_902168405.1 Peromyscus aztecus
CTCTCTCTCTCTCTCTCTCTCTCTCTCTCTCTCTCTCTCTTCTCTCCTTTCTTTCTTTCCTTCCTTTTTTCTTTCTTCTTCTTTTTTTTTTCCAAAAAAGGGTATCTCTGTGTAACAGTCCTGGCTGTGCTGGAACTCACTTTGTAGTCCAGATTGGCCTTGAACTCACAGAGATCCACCTGCCTCTGACTCCAGAGTGCTGGGATTAAAGACATGTGTCATGCTACCACTGCAGGGAGACATTTTCTTAATTAGTGATTGATGGGGGAGAGCCCAGCTCATTGTGAATGGTGCCATCCCTGGGCTCATGGGCCTGGGTTCTATAAGAAAGCAGAGTGAGCAAGCCATGGGAAGCAGGACAGTAAGCAGCACCCCCCCCCCCCCCCCAGGACCTCTGCAACAGCTCTTGCCTTCAGAACCCAGAAAGGGCAGGGTTCCTGTCCTGACTTCCCTCAATGATGAACAGCAATGTGGAAGTGTAAGTCAAATAAACCCTCTCCTCCCCAACTTGCTTTTTGGTCACAGTGATTCATCACAGCAGTAGAAACCCCTAACTAAGACAAATTGGTACCAGGAGTGGGGTGTTGTTGTGACAGACCTGACTATATTGTTTTTGGGAGGACTGTGGAAGGACTTTGGAATGTTGGGCTAGAAAAGCCACTGATTGTCAAGAGCTCAGTAGTCTGTTCTCTAGGAGACTGTAAGATAAGAATGTTGAGAGCGGTGTAGATGATGGAGGTTTGAATTGTGACTTTTCAGGGGGAAGCAAAAAGTCTACTGGTCTTTGTGTGAAGAATCTGTGGTTTTGGTTAGCTGGGGCTGAAGAATCAGCTATGATTAATAAGATACCAGAACTACTAAAGTGAAACCTTTGTTTTCCTGAGATACTCAATCCTGGTTAGCTGGAGCTATGAATTTAGTGGTCATTACGAAGAGACCTGCATCACTGAAATAAAAATCTGAGTAGTATTTCCTTAGAGTCAGTACACAGAAGTTTGTTTCCAGTGGTGACCAAGGTTGTACTTCATGCTGACAGCTGAACTTGGTAGTGTAAGAATCACCCAGGTAGTACTGGTTTTGAAGACATGAAGGGGTCGTGGAGAGAAGCTGAGGCTTGGCACTGTGAGAGGCCAGAAGAGGAAATTGATGAAGGTACAGCCAGAGTAGCAGTGGAAACCCCAGAATCGAAGGGGTCATAGAGAAAAGTGAGGCTTTGTGCCATGAAGAGAGGCCAGAAGAGGCTATTGGTGAAAGTGCAGCCCAGTTGCAGCAGAAGACCCCAGCATTTTGGAGATGCCTGTATCATGGAAGGGCCACTGAGAACAGCAGCAGCAGTGGAGTGGAGCCTGCCCAATCTTAGAAGACAAGCTGTGTGTGCCACAGAGGGCAGAGCTGGAGAAGTGACCCAAGCCTTTTGGAGGAGCCCAGAAGATTGTGAGTGGATCTCAGTCATTGGACGTTGAGTTATTTATACTGTCGAGAGTTTGGTTTTGCTTTGTTGAGATTGTGACTGTGTTCTGATCTTTTCCTCTTGAAATGAGAAGCTATTTAATTTAATTTTGATTTTTACAGGAGCCCACAGCTGAAAGACTTTGGATTTTTATAAGAGATTTTGGACTTTTAGAGAGATTGGATATTTTAAAGAGACTGAAATTTTAATGTGTTTGAATTTGCGAAGACTCTGGCGCTTTTATCAAAGTGATTTATATTTTTAATGTGAAATCTTGGGGATGAATAAGAAAGGAAAGGTTGCCAGGCAGTGGTGACATACACCTTTAATCCCAGCACTTGGGAGGCAGAGGCTGGTGGATCTCTGTGAGTTTGAGGTCAGCCGGTTCTACAGAGTGAGTCCCAGGACAGCCAAGACTGTTACACAGAGAAACCCTGCAATGCTGTCTGGAAAAAACAAACAAACAAACAAACAAAGGTTGTGACTTGATAGTTTGTATGTCAGGTAGTCCTAGGTGAGCAAGCCACAGGGATCAAGACAATAAACAGCACCCCTCTATGGCCTCTGCATTAGCTCCTGCCTCCAGGTTCCTGCCCTGTTTAGGTTCCTGTCCTGACAAATACCAACTTTCTTTTTCTTTATGGTGCTTTGTCTCAGCAATAGAAAGCCTAACTAAGACATTAAGTCTCAGAGGGGTGCTTAACTTGCCAAGAATTTCATAACCAGTAGAAAACACAAATGTAAGTCTGCCTGAAACCATAGTTTCAGGAAGAAAATGCTTTTATCTGTGAGGAACAAGAGTGACTTAAACAACAGAGAAATTTATTCTTTTCTTTCACATCTGGAAAAGAAGATGCAACTCAGTAGCTCATCAATGACACCCAGGACTCAGTTTTTTTCATGTTTCTGCTACATCATGTTTAATCTATTAACCACATCTCCTTTCAGAGTCTTTGAGCTTCCTGGTCTTTTTCAAGACTTGCTCTGAATTGGGAAAAGGAAAGGGGGAGGATCAGTGGATGACTCTAGCATACTTCTATCCCTGTCTGTTTCTCTCTCTCTCTCTCTGGAAGAATAAAGGTCTTTGATGACCACTAGCTGATGTCCCCTTATGGACCATTAATCAAAATAGAATCACATAGTTAAATCCTAGCTGCAAGGGATTCTAGAAAGGTAAGTGCCTATGTTTTAACTTTCTGCTCTTGGTAGGTTTAGGCAGGACTACCTGATGATCCTTTCCTGTGTCCTCCTTTCTTACATGTCAGTCATTTTGACTACCTTCCAGTAGTTTCTCTGTGAGAAAATGCAAGTGAGAAGAGAAATAAAGAAGCCTCAGTTTCTCTTTCTGTAAAGAAATGGAATAAAGTCTGTCTGTTATAAGGCTTCCAACTTTTAATCTTGATGCTGAGTTTAGAGACATAAAAGATGTAATTCAGATCCAACCATGCAGTGGGCTCCCTACCTTGAAATGTCAGGGAAGATGAAAAGGAGACACATTAAAGTCTAGTGGCAACCTCTGCACAGTGTGTATTCAAAGGAAATGAAATCAGCATGTCAGAAACATCTGTATACTCGTGTTTACTGCAGAATTATTCATAATAGACAAGATATGGAACCAAGCTGGGTCCACTGGTGGAAGAGCAGATAAAAGAAATGTGGCATGTAAAGGACTCCACCCCAAAGCCAAGGCCCATAGCTCAAAGTTCCAGAGAGTGCAGAAGGAGGGCAGCTGACCCTGATCCCAGACACCTGGTGGTTTCAAAAAGAGACAACAGACTGCAATTTCAAAAACTGCTGTCTAGGAAAACAGCTAACTTACCAGTTCTTCTTTAATGAAGGCCTCTTTTCCTTCCTACTCTTAGCTACAAAACCCTCATCTTGAAGCATGCAGTCTACATCTGCCTGTACTCTGATCACTGTGTAGCTAGGTCTGAGACTCCACCTCCTAGGTTAGGTGAAGCTTTTCAAACTGCTGAGGTCATCTTATTTCCTATCCTCTATTTCTTCCTACAGAGTTAATTTTCACAGTATTATACACAATGGGATATTATTAAACTATAAAAAGAATGAAATCTTGTCATTTGCAGTGACAAGGATGGGCCTGGAGGGCATTGAATTACATGAAATAAGCCAGGCACAGAAAGACAAATACCACATGTTCTCATTTATATGTGGAAGCTGGAACACTGATGTTAGAAGTAGAGAACAGAATAGTGGTTACCAGAGTCTGGGAAGAGGGTAAAAGAGAGAGGGAGAGAGGATGGTTAATGGGGGATGGGTACAGCTTGGTGGAGACATCACTTCTAATGGTCACAGGAGACTGTCTGTGCTGTGGATACTGTTCATCACTGCCTCAGACCATGCCTTTCTTCCTTTCCCTCTACAATTGCTGAGACTGATGGGCATTCCAGGCTGTGCTGGTTGTGACCACCAATGGTTGGCCACACTTTCAAAGACTGTTACTTGGAGTCTGTCATATTCTCAGAGTGAAGTAGACGTGAACCAAATCCCATGTCACAATAAAGAGATGTGTGGGCCTAGGAATAAGGAGCGATCAGCCTGCTGCTGCTGCTGCTGCTGCTGCTGCTGCTGCTGCTGCTGCTGCCGCTGCTGCTGCTGCCCCTGCTCTTGTCAGGTCAGAACACACTTGTGTTCTTGTATCTGGTTCATTATTGTATTGAAAAACAGCTATTGAGCATAAAGAGGACTATGGTACTGGGGGGGGTTGGAGTGATGTCACACAAGATATGCTGATGGCTGCGGATAGAGATGGATGGCTGATGATCATAAGGAAGAAATTTTAGTTTCAATTTGTAGTGATCAAAGCTGTCTAAGGAAGGGATGGGCTAACTCAGGATGTGGTCAACTCCCTGTTGCCGAAGGTATGTATGCAAGATGAAGTAGGCTAATTGGCTGTCGTGGGTATTGAAGAGACCGTTTTCAGAGTGTTGAATAGCTGCCGTGCCAGTCTGCATCCCAGAAGCAGGTCCCAAGGCAAGGACTCGGATGCTGGCAGTTCACACACTTGCAGATCCCAGGAACACTGGGAGCAGCAGGAAGTGAGACAGGACTAGGAAGAGGCCAGACTTGCCTGTGCCAGAAAGCGGCTTACTGCAGTCGACAGGGGGCCAGCTTGGAAACCCTCTGTGACAGTTTCTACTTGTGACTGGGGAAGCAGAGGTGTTCCTCCTAGGGAGCTCTGGGGTGTGAGCATGTAGGCCGTTCCACCTGCTAGGGTGTACGCTGAGCATTCTGGTGTGGCTGCTGGAAGGACCTGAGGGTGATTCCTGCTTATGGAACTGTCTGCAGGGAGCCCTCCAGCAGGCCAGAGGGAGTGTCCACTCAACACAGGCCACTGCACTAGGAGCAAAACCCAGATTTTTGATTGAGCCCAGGGTGGGATTCTGCCTACAGGGTGCTTCCCTTAGCAGGGTTGTATTTTTTTTTAGGTGAAGTATGAAGGACAGTCCCTAATTCCCTCATGCCCTGACCCTATTTTTTTTTTTTTGCAAATATTTGGTCTGCATCATTCCATTATTCCTCTTGCCTGGACAGTGAAGGCAGAAGCGTGCAGGCCACTCCCTGGGTTCATCTGTGCCATCTCTTCTCACACCATCCGCCCCAGGAAGGCTGTTCTTCAGGGTCACTCCAGAGGCCCCCAGTGACACCGAGGAGCAGAAGGATGTCTTTGGGAGAAGACTAGTCAGATACTCCTGTCATGATGAGCTCCCATGGGTGACTGTCTCTTCTCAGCACTGCCGTGTCTTACTGGTAATAGCTGTAAAGCAGTTCTCAGTTGCTAACATGTTTTACAATAGGGGCCATTCCAAGCCTTTTTATACCACCATGAGAGATAGTCAAGAAAATGGTTCAAGTTTATCCAGGTCTCCGTTGAGTAGCTGTGGTTTGTGGTTGGGAAGTGGTTGGATTTGGACTGAACGGCAGGAAGTAGCAGTCAGATGTGGGTAGAAGAAAACTTGGGGCAAGGGGTGGAAGGTAGAGAAAGAGGCAATTTTCATATTGAATCACGTTTTCCACTTTGAAATAGGAGCTGAGAAGCAGAGAGGGAGTGATAGACAGTCTACAACTTAGGCAGGAAGGAGGGAAATTACATGGCTCATATTTAATTATGTAAAATCCCATAATCCCTCAGGGAGCTCAAAGGACATGAGATGGTGACTTCTCTCCTCTCATAACCTCGAGTCACTTTATTAAATGACAAGAGAGACTGATACAGTGAGGAAGAAATAAAGAATCATGTGGCCAAAGGATCAGGAATGAATGTATCATTTTCTCACCCTCCCCCACCCCACTCCTTCCCTTCACTGCCTTAGGCTGTGATTCTGGTCTGAATGTGGAGGGGGGGACACCTGTGAGGTGTCCTGGAGAAATATACCTTGCCTACAAAGGATACTGTGACTTACTGATTTTATCGCTGATTCAAAGGGAGGGAGGGGAAATGGAGATGAAGGGGGTGAAGGAGAGAGAGGAAGAGAGAGTAACAGAGAGACAGAGACAGACAGGGGTAAAAAGAGAGAAGAAGACAGACAGAGACAGAGGCAGACACACAGGAAGGAAAATCAAAAGAGGAAAAGAAGGAAGGGAAAGGAAGGAAGCGTGGCACTCCTTAACACCCTCACCAGATCACCCACAATACCCACAGCACCCACAGCACACACAGCACCCACAGCACCCACAGCACCCACCCACAGCACACACAGCAACCACAGCACACACAGCAACCACAGCACACACAGCACACACAGTACCCACAGCACCCACAGCACCCACAGCACCCACAGCACCCACAACACACACAGCACCCACAGCACCCACAGCACCCACAGCACCCACAGCACCCACAGCACACACAGTACCCACAGCACCCACAGCACACACAGCACCCACAGCACCCACAGCACACACAGCACACACAGCACACACAGCACACACAGCACACACAGCACACACAGCACATACAGCACACACAGCACACACAGCACACACAGCACACACAGCACACACAGTGCTCAGTATGTGCCTCAACTTGGACAATGGGATTTAAAAGAGATAATTCAACTAAAATGTGTTCCTTAAGTTGAAGTCTTATCCAAGCTGATGAGATTCTCTATGAAAAGAGAAATTTGGATACGGAAGGAGACACAAGGGATGCCCACAAGGAGAGAAGTTGGGGAGAAGATGGTCAACTAGAGCCTCCTGAAAAACTGAGCCTTCCTGACACCCTGGTCTTGCACTTCCAGGATACATAACTATGAGAAGATACATGTCTGCTTTTGCACACATGTATGTGTGTGTTTATGCATGGGTGCACGTGTGTGGTTTGTGTGTTGGTTGTTTGTGTGAGTGTGTATGTGTAAGCATGTATGTAGTATGTGCTTATGTGTGTGGTGTATGTATGTGTGTCTAGTGTATACATGTGTGTGGTGCATGCATATGTGTATGTGTAGTGTATCCATGCATGTGTGTGAGGTGTGTTGACTTGTGCACACATGGAGGCCAGAGGAAGATGACAGATGTCCTACTCTATCTCTTTCTGTCTTATTTACATGAGACAGGATCTCTAATTGCACTTGGAGCTAGGATGTCAACCAGGAACCCCCTCTCACCCCCATCCCTTATTGTCATTGTGCCAGCTTGGAGGTGTGTGCACGGCCATGGTCAACTTTTTATGTGGGTGATAGGGATTTGAACTCAGATCCTCATGCCTGTTCACTAGGCACTCTTACATATTAACCCACCTTTCCAGCCCAGCTTCTGCCTTTGAAGCTGCTTGGTCTGTGGTATGTTGTTAGGGATGCCAAGTGCTGAGAAGTTGGGTGCTAATGTCACAAGTACTCCCAAATGAAAAATGGCTTTGGAACTGTGTTTGAGTTAGAGGCTGGGCGAATTTTGAGGTGCATTCTAGAAAAAGCCTAAACCACACTGAGATCTTTGGTCAGAAAACTGGATGTCGAAGTTACTTCAGACAAGGTCTGGAGTGGAGATAAAGACCTCGAGTGAGCTCAGGAGGGAAGGTTAGATTGCATTAGGTGCTTCTTGAAGGATTTGATATTCAGCTTTACAAACTTTAGAAAGCTGAAGGGGTGAGGCAGACCATGGGGGTTCTGCTTTCTCTGTATTGCTTAAGGCAAGGGTGTGAGGAGAGAGAGAGAGACATGCAGGAAGGGCATGCTAAGCACAAAGGACCCAAATGTGAAGGTCTGGGACATTCTCAGCTGTCCATGTTGCTAAGTATGGAAGATTGCTCTGGATTGAGTAGGATAAGCAGTCACTGAGTCATAGGCTTCATCAAACGCTCTCTGTAGTGACGCCACCAGCTTAGACAGAGGGCTCAGAGTGTGCTGAAGTGGAGTAAAGATGCCCCATCTCTGGGATTCTAGTGGATGGAGACCTCAAAGACAGAACTACCTCATCCTCAGTTCTAGAGGGTGAGCATGCCATCTTGATGATCCTGCTTTGTTCCAGTCCTGTGATGATTAGTCTTAATTGCCTGCTCATTGTGACTTAGAACCACCCAGGAGACACAACGTTTGGGCACATCTGTGAGTACGTTTCCAGAAAGGATTAACTGAGGAGAAAGGCCTGCCTGCCAAGGAGGTAACGCCTTCCCATGGGCAGCCCTGATACAGTAGGGTCTGAGGAAAAGGCAGTGTGCTCCTGCCTGCTTGCCTGCCCTCCACTGCCAGGAGACAAGACTCTAACTGCTTCAATGTTCCAGTGTTGACTTAACACTAGCAACTCTCTGGAGATCTTCCAGGCCTTCAGTAACACACTGGATGGCAGAGGTACTCAGTGTCACGGATTGAGTAGCTACCAGGTTCTCAGCCTCTCCATCATCTAGTCAGCCACTGTTGGACTCTCCAGCCCCTATGGTATGGACCAATTTACTAACGCCCTCTTCTTAACACATATTCATTCCTTTGGTTCTGTTTCCCCAGAAAGCCCTGCCTAACACAGGACTATGAACTTTCTTTCCAGTTTCTCCCATTTAAAGTCAGGCATCTCCACTGAGCCTGTGCCATCATTGTGTTTTGAGTCTGTGCCACTTTTGTGGTTTTACTGTTCATGGCCAGACAGGGATTCTGCCTCAGGGTGAACCATACTGGGATTCTCATCCACACCTGACTTATATGGTGAGATCTGAGACTGAGAGCTGATGCCACTTTGGATGGGCATTGGCTTGATAGTGAATACACATGTGAGTAGAACATGGGGACCAATACTGGAACATGTCACCCTGAAATGCATGTGTTGAAGCCCTGACACCTCAGAAGGTGACCGTCTGAGGATCAGGTTCTCATGAAGAGACAATTAAGTTACAATGAGGCTGCTATTATGGGCCTCCATTCAATCTCACAATATCCTTTTATATACAAGATTTGGACGCACAGGGAGCATGTTGTGGGTCCACTGACAAAGGGAACATGTGAGGCCATATAAAGGAAGTGGCCACCAGCAAATGAGGGAGATGGGCTGTAGCAGCTAGCCCTGCTTCCCTGGCCTTCCAGCCCCCAAACTACGAGGTCGTTACTTCCCCTTGTTGAAACAGCCCATTGTGTGCTTATGGAAGCCTTAGAAAACTCATACTCAGAGGAGAGAACTAGAAAGACAGCTGGGCTTGTGTCTGAAGTAGCAGTGTGATCCCACACTCCCCATGGTCTCGGTTTCCTTAGGAAATGAAGTAAATGGCTCCTTTTTTTCTGCGCACTGTGGAAGACCAGTGGTGGACGAGGTGTTTAAAGTTCTTGTTGAACTCCTTTTCAGTTGCGTTGGCTTCAGTATGCGTGGCCTTGTGTGTTCTACACGACTATTGTCAATGCTGGGTTCTTTGCAAGAACAACGAATGCTTTAAACTGCTGAGCCATCTTTCCAGCCACCTAATTTTGTTTCTTATTCTTTGCTTTATTGCTGGCACCTCAGGCTTCTAAAACAGTGCCTGAACAGAACAAATTCTCTGTGTTTAAATGACACTGACTTGCTATATGTGGGGTGGATGAGAAGCCATGAGGGGCAATGCTTCTGTCTGCACCAGAGAATCAGCTCACCCCTCCTTCTCTGGCTGCTGCTGGCATCTGCAGGCACAGTGCAGGGCTCCGTGATGCCTTTATACACACCTTCCCACAGTGCTTTAGGATATTTGTCATCCCTAAGAAGACTATTGGACAGCCAGTGGTGTGGGTAGCTCCTTCAAACCTACTCCTGGCAGGCTGACACATGCTAGCAGGTATAGTTGGGTTGGCAATGGAATCCTTATTTTCATTCTGCAAGAATAAGGAGAGTCTGCTCCAGTGTTCCTGAGACCTGGGGAGAAATTTATCCTATTTGCCACACAAAAGATTCAGATTGGACACAGGGAAAGCATTTTGGGCAGAAATGCATTCCATGGTAGGAGCGGTGAGGGTTTTGCTGAGTGCTAAGAGCTGCAGATCATGAAGTGGCCTTGACCCCTGGGTACTGTAGGGAATGCTGAGCTAACCATTCTCTATTGTCTGGTGCCCCTGAGTTAGAAATTCCTCCTGTTCTGGAGAAGCCTTGGAGTAGTGAGATGCACTTTCCAGGAGCTTTCATTCCTTGCAAGTTCTCTACTCTTCCCGGGGATAGTGTGACAGTGGAACAGGAACCAACTCAGGAAGAAAGCACTCCTTACTGAGCTGTCTGCTGAGGCACGGTGTCCCGAAATGTGTCTGGGCACCTTGGAGCTGCCCAGGAGCCCCTACAGCTGCTATCCATCTCAGGGCCCAAGGAGCAGTTGCCAACTCCCCACATGCCCTCTCTCTCAGACTCCATTTGGCGCATGGTTAGAGTCTAGAGCAAATGTACAGTATTGGAATAGCAGCTAGCAGCATTTTCTCCCATTTCTGGGGAGCACCAGGAAGGAGCCTGAATGCTTGTAGTCCCAGAAGGATCCAGCAGTTGAGTCCTTTGTTTCTCAGGTTCTTTACATGTTTGGTAGAATTGTGGTATGACCAGCCTAATGACAGCTGTGGTATATGGCAGATGTGGCAGGCATTGTACCAAACCCTTAATGTGCATGACTTCACCCTCACTGCATCTACCATAGCTGCATTTTTGGAGTGCATGAAATTCAAGTCCAGAGAAGTAAAGGGACTTGCCAGGCTCTCACAGCCCCGTAATAGAACAGTGCATTCAAAGCTGGAGCCGCTGACCCCAAAGCTTTGCATTACTAGGGAACTGGCAGTGATGTGCCATATATATATATATGTATATATATGTATATATATACATATATATATATGTATCACAGAATTTTTTCTTATAGATTAGTGTTTTGGTGTTTTGCAATCTTTTCTTCTATTTGCACCCTATCCACATACTTCAATATTATAAGTAGAATGGAGGTCAGTTTAAGAAATGTGACATTTGGAGGCTCACACACTATGGTAGCACGTGAGCCACAATCAGTGTAACTCTGAATGTCTTTGTAGCCTGTTTGAGATGCACACTGTGTAACATGTGGGGAGAATGTGTCCCATACTCTCTCTGAGTTATAAGCAATTTGACTGTATCAATTAAGCTCGTGTAGTCCATTGTCTGTTAATTGAATTAATTTATTGTTACTTCTGAAGGCAGTGCTGGGATTAAACCTAGGACCTGTGCATGCTACACAAACACCCTACCACTGAGCTACAATTGTAGCCCATTTATTTTTAAATTTCCAGATTAGCACATTAATTATAAATATCACTGGCATCAAATTTGATATCCCTACACATGTACACAGTGTGCTGTGATCAGCTCCAACCTTCCTCTCCTTTCGCCACCCTTCCTAGCCTCTGTAAGTCAGGTGGGATTTATTTCTGTCTTTCCATGTTTGGTCTAGTTGCCTTCTCAGGTGGACCTGCAGTTCTAACCATTATGTAACAGACAGCAGGATTTCCTTCTTCTTCCTCAACGAGTAACACTCAGTTGTGTATATAAGCCACCTGGGCTGACTGCACAGTTCTTATCTGGTGAAGGAGGCAAGCAGCAGATCCAGGAGTTCTCTTCAGTTAGTATGCAGCAACAAATGGGAAGTTTGAAGTCAAGCTGTCTGACTCTGGAGTTCAACCCTTTAACGATGACGTCACACCGCTAGTCATAGATGTGAACAGTTTGAACTGTTTTGGTGCTTTCAAAACCTCCTGCAAGAGAAGCAGCACGTGCGCCATCCTGCTCAGTGGACATAGGGAAACTGAGGTCTGGGATAGGAGGGGAGAAGCCGGTGGTCTCCTGGGCAGGAAGCAGGTGAGCAGTTCTGCAGGGGAGCTGTGGACTCTGGCTCTTGTGAGCACCCTGTGAGAAGCAGGTCATCGCTCAGCTGCACAGCCTCCATGCATAGCCTTTGGAGGATTCCTTCCTCCCTATAGGACTGTGATGTTCACATCCGCAAACACGCTCTGCAAAGTTTTTATCTCATTAGTCAAAGAAAAACTAACTTCTGAACTCGGTATATCTGTGTGATAGACTTCAAGTAAATTGTAGTTTTATTTATAGCTCCCTGTCTTCCAGAAACTTAAGCGGCAATGTGTTATTTGGCTCATAAAAAAAATAAAATAAAATAAAATAAGATGACACCTCGGGCAGCACTGTAACTAATTAGGGAGGCTTCGAAACTGCTGTTAATTCCAGACTCTGAAATGCGCACCGGCAGTGCCGGGAGCCAGCCCCATGATCCCGTGGAGGACAGCCTCGTGCAACTGCGAAGCTCGGATTTCACATTAAGTCAAACAATTATTTTGATGGGTTGAGTGAGCTCCGCAAAGTGCCATTATAATAAAATCCTTCAATTGCCTTGCTGAGGCGCTGGCACCGACAGGGGAGACTGGCTGATGGCAGAGACTCTTGGAAAGCCTGGCAGCCAGCATCCTCCGCACTCGGGTGCTGCCAGACACTTATTCTGGAGGATCTGGTGGAGCATCCAGAGCTTTGGGAGCTGGAGACAAGGCAAGGTGGCTTCAGGAGCGACAGCAGCAACAGAAGGCAGCCAGGCTTGCTTCGATTGTTTTTCTTTTTGTCTGCGTGCATTATTTCTATTTTTGTTTAATCTGAAGTAATTTTGAATGTGAAACAAAGTTACAAAGGCAGGATCAGGGGTGAAAACTCCTGGGCAGCTTTGTCCTCATTCCCAATTGTGACTCTTATACCTAACCGGGGTGGATTTCCTCCAGGCACTGGGGATACACTGCTAGGAAACACAGAAGGGACTTCCCATTGCTTTGGAACAACAGGCAGAGGTGGTCTAGACTCAGACCATGACATGCAGACAGACACAACATCAGCCCTGTTATCCAGCCTCAAACAACAGTGCTCAACAGGAGGGCAGGCAGCCACTACTTTCCCGCAGCTGGGTTCCTGATTCAATGTGGGAATCACCTCTAGGGCTCTGGACTCCAGAAGGGCCAGAAAGGAAGAAAGAACTACATACAGGAGCATCTGAGATTCAACAGAGCTGGCTTTGGTCTGTGCATGCTTTGCATGCCGCCACTCAGCTCAACTGTGGAAAAAGAGGATGGTTTCTTCTCTTAGGTTTACCTGAGATGGATGCATGCCATTAAGTTTTGTGAAATCTCATGTGCAGTGTCTTGTTCACCACAGAAAATGAACGGGTGGTGGTGCATGCAGCATTTGTTCATCTGGATGATTGCAGGAGCATCCTGACAGAGTGGCTTCTGTGCTGGTCCTCAGGGATCTCTTCACCAGGCCGTAGACAGTACCCTGCCTGTATCAGGACCCTGGACAGTGTCCTGCTCTGGCTCCAGCAGCAGGATGACTTGGAGGGTTTTGCATTTTGCTTCCACTGGGCTTCTCTTCAGCCCATCTCGAGATCCTCTCAGTGCCTGGGCTGCTCCTGGAGCACACAGTCCACCTCCAGACTCTGCTTTTGTTGTGTGGCCTTCTCTGCCTAGAAACCTGAAGCCCAGCCTGCTGAAAAGGTTCTTCCTAGCTCTCTTAATGTCACCGCATCTTCCTTTTTACTTCCAGGCACTTGTCACATCTGGACAAGTTACAGAATTGATTGATTGTATTTCTCTGCCTTCGGTAGTGGAAGGTCCTTGGTCTACAGAAGTTGTTTAGTGATGCTTCTGGAGTGAAACATTTTCCCTCCGCTCCACCTTTTTCTCATTCTCTCCATTTTCCCCAACTTTCTTTCTTTTTCTTTTCTTTCTTTCTTTCTTTTTCTTTCTTTCTTTCTTTCTTTCTTTCTTTCTTTCTTTCTTTCTTTCTTTCTTTCTTTCTTTCTTTCTTTCTTTCTTTCACTTTGCTCCTGATATGCCCAGATGGGACCCATTTAAATGCTGTGGTTTAGATCTCACCTTTCTCCATCAAAGTCTCTTGGTCTTGCCAAGAGGAAGGCCAAAGCTAAGATGTAGCCAAGCATTTCCCTCCTTTATCCCCCAAGCCTGGGTATGAACAAGATGGGTGTGCCTTGCCCATAACCTCTGGTTCACCCTCTCCCATGGGCATTTGCAAAGTTATTTTATTCCAAAGAGTAAGCAAACACTCAGACCTGGAGAAACATCCCCATCGGTCACTTGCTTAATCCACTGTTCTCCATTTCTCTTAATGAAGCATAAGGAGTACAGGGGCTCAGGAGACAGGGGGTGTTGGGAGCTGCCACCTGAGGCAAGGTGTGCCAGTAAGGACAGTGGGTCACACTAACAGAGACAACAGAGGATGGTTTAGTGTTCTTAAGTCAATTTCATCTCTGTGCACACATCTCACAAGGCACATTCTCAGAACAAAGCATTTGTCACTGACACAATGCTGTGAACTGGATAGCAGAATGGGTCACGTTATACTGGATCACACATACATCACCTTAGCCTGATTACTTTACAAGTTTGAAATTCAGATATCTACAAGAAAAATCCGTATATGTCTAGGAGAAGTCAGGCATCAATGAGGAAAAGATGGATTTGGCATTTTGTATATGAGGGTCCTTGAACCTGCACTGTGCCAGCCTTCATCACTCAGTTCTCTGGTTTAATACCACCTTCCTGGCCTCTGATGCACCTGTAATTTGTGACTCTGCGCTAAGAGGCTGGCTAATCAGAAAGACTGTGAAGTGGAAATAAATTTGCCTTATTTTCCAGGGTGTCTGAGCGTAGACACAAAACAGAGGTAGAAGTAAACCTTAATGTGTCCTGAGAAACTGGAGGATTGAGCTGCCCTAGGAGACCAGGGGCATTGGAAGCTTCCCAACAGAGACCAAGCGCCATCTGCCTTATGAATGGGAGAAGGCGGGTCTGGTGGAACACATCTATTATGCAAGTTACCTGAGAGGTCAAGATGGAAGGATTTTAAGTTCAAAGCCTACTTGAGCTACAGTGAGTTCAAAGCCAGCCTGGGCATCAAAGTGAGACCCCATGTCAAAAAGAAAGTAAAATGAGAAGGTAGGGATACAGCTCAGTGGTAGGACACTATCCCAGCATGCAGCAGGTCTTTCGTATAAATCCTAGTACCTAAGTGATAACCACACACACACACACACACACACACACACACACACACCATGAAATTAGAAGGGGAGCTATTTTGGGTGAAGGGAGAGGAGTAATGGTAGAGACAGGAAGACAGAGTGACAAAATCTGAGCAAGGTACAATGATATGTATCTATAGTGATGTCATAGGGAAGCCTCTTATTATACACACTAATAAAATTAATCTATGGAAAGAGTGGGAGAAGGAACGTCTGTTACAACAGAGATGTGTGGGGATATATTCTTTTAAGACCAGGGGCATCTGTGGTTGGTATGTAAAATGAACAGAAATTTTCTTTTAAAAAAAATGACCTCTTTAATGAGATTCTTAGGTCTTATTGTCTGCCTGGAAGTTAAAGTGTGGCATGGTCCAGCTGCAAGTGTGTGCACACACATACATGTGTGAAGGTGTGCATGTGCATCTGTGGTGTGCTTTAGCTCTTTTAATCCTTATGACGGTAATTTGGGCCAAATGCTGTCATTCACACCACTTAACACAGAAAGGAAATGTGGGAAGGCCAGACAATGTGTTCAACCAAACTAGGGAGCTCCTACATCTGAATTCAAGCTTCTGTCCCCTTGCATCAAAGCACCCACTTCCTGGCTTGTTTTGGTGCCTCCCAGCAGGGTCATCTGGTTAGAATGATTCTTATATCTTCTCGTGTCTCCAGCTGCTGCCAGGGGTTTGGGCTGCCCATGCAGTAGCAGCTATGTAGACATAGAACTGGTCACACCAGGAGCACAGGTGCTGGGGATGTCTTTCTGTATGCTGTGAATGTGTTGCTCTGATTGATTGATAAATAAAATGCTGATTGGCCAGTAGCCAGGCAGGAAGTATAGTATAGGCAGGATAAGAAGAGAGGAGAATTTTGGGAGGAGGAAGGCTGAGTCAGGAGATACTGCCAGCCACCACCACCATGAGAAGCAAGATGTAAAGTACTAGTAAGCCACAAGCCACGTGGCAACTTATAGATTAATAAA